>PVIH01031034.1:0-11358 GCA_004025045.1 Sigmodon hispidus | reverse complement strand
ACTGTGGTACATCTACACAATGGAATACTACTCAGCAGTAAGGAAAAATGATATTCTAAAATTCACAGGCAAATGGATGGATTTGGAGAATATCCTCCTGAGCGAAGTCTCACAAACTCAGAGAGATAAGCAGGGGATGTACTCACTCACTAGTGGTCTCTAAACAAACAAACAAGAAAAAAAGCCAAACATGCCCAAAGTGCAAACCACAACCACTGAACAGCTTGGGATCAGAAACACCCTGGACTGACCCTTTGGATCCCACTCCACCTAGAGCAACACCTGACTCACTCTTGAGGGAGGGGGGAAAGAACTGGATTTGGCCAGAAGTGGAGACTGATCTAAGCATTACTGGGTCAGTGGGACCATGGGACTGTCTGCTCCCTGCCCGGGGAGGGGATGGGGAGTTGCGGAGGAAAAGAATGGCCAGATGTGTTGGGAGGGGGAGGGGACCTTGAATGGGGATGTACAGGGATGGAGGGAAAGAAAAATTCAGAGGGAAAGATAAACACAGGGAGAATATAGGTGTAGCAATCTTGTTTGTATTTCTTCCCTTGATGGGCCATGCTTGTCATTCTTGTCCTCTGTGTAGTTGTTGTTGACTCTTCCACATTTTAAATTCTTTTTACTGTGTTTTTTTTTGATGAATACAAAATAAAGAAGGAAGAAAAAAAAAAAAGAAAATGAATCTACAATGTATCCAAACTTGTGATACACAATGAAAGCAGTCTTAAGAGGAAAATTCATAGTGCTAGACGCCTATATGAAAAACCTTGAGAAATCCCACACTAGAGACCTAACAGCGCAGCTGAAAGCCTTAGAACAATTAGAAGCAAACTCACCTAGGAGGAGTAGACGGCAGGAAATAATCAAACTTAGAGCTGAAATCAGTACAATTGAAACAAAAAGAACAATACAAAGAATCAATGAATCTAAGAGTTGGTTCTTTGAGAAAGTTAACAAGATAGATAAGCCCTTAGCCAAACTAATCAAAAAACAGAGAGAGAGTGTTCAAATCAACAAAATCGGAAATGAAAAGGGGGACATAACAACAGACCCCCAGGAAATACAGAGAATTATCAGGTCATATTTTGAAAATCTGTATTCCACAAAAATGGAAATCCTAGAAGAAATGGACAGCTTTCTGGACAGGCACCATCTTCCAAAATTAAATGAAGATCAGATTAATTACCTAAACAGGCCTATAACCCTTAAGGAAATTGAAGCTATCATTAAAAACCTCCCCAAAAATAAAAGCCCTGGTTCAGATGGTTTCAGTGCCGAATTCTACCAGACATTCAAAGAAGAATTACTACCGTTACTCCTCAAACTATTTCATACAGTAGAAACTGAAGGAATATTGCCAAATTCCTTTTATGAGGCTACAATCACCCTAATACCCAAGCCACTCAAGGACACAACAAAGAAGGAGAATTACAGACCAATTTCCCTCATGAATATTGATGGGAGAATTCTCAACAAAATTTTGGCAAACCGTATACAACAATTCATAAAAGATATCATCCACCATGATCAAGTAGGCTTCATCCCAGAAATGCAGGGCTGGTTCAACATACAAAAAACTGTAAATGTTATCCATCATATAAACAAACTAAAGGAACAAAACCAGATGATCATATCCTTAGATGCTGAAAAAGCCTTTGACAAAATCCAACACTCCTTTATGATTAAAGCCCTGGAGAGATCAGGAATAAAGGGAGAATACCTAAATATAATTAAGGTGATTCACAAGAAGCCGACAGCCAGTACCAAACTTAATGGAGAAAAACTCAAAGAAATCCCACTGAAGTCTGGAACTAGACAAGGATGTCCTCTCTCCCCTTATCTATTCAATATAGTTCTCGAAGTTTTAGCTAAAGCAATAAGGGAACGAAAAGAGATTAAGGGCATAAAAATTGGAAAAGAAGAAGTGAAGCTATGTTTATTTGCAAATGATATGATTGTATACATAAGTGACCCACAAAATTCTTCCAAGGAACTGCTACAGCTGATAAACACCTTCAGCAATGTAGCAGGATACAAGATTAACTCAAAGAAATCAGTAGCCCTTCTATACACTAAAGACAGAAGAGCTGAAAAGGAAATAAGGGAAACATTACCCTTTATAATAGCTGCAAATAGTATTAAATACCTTGGAGTAACTATAACCAAAGAAGTAACAGACCTATTTGACAAAAATTTTAAATCATTGAAGAAAGAAATTGAAGAGGATATCAGAAAATGGAAGCTCTAACTCTAAACAAAGAACTACTTGCATAAAGGAATGCTGAGAGTGAGAGAAATAATCTTGCCCTGAAAAACCCCTTAAGTGGATATCTAATACTAAGACTAGCCACGAAGTCATAGGTATACAAGAAATATTATACAGACTGAGAAGGTTGTATTTCTGTAGTTAGGAGTACATACATACACACACAAACAGACATAGATTCATATATATGCATAGATATAATTTTACATATACATAATTAAAGAAAAGAGGTCAGAAATTTGGCAGAGGAAAAAAAGAGGCATGTGGGAAGATTGGAAAAAGTATAGGGAATAGGAAAACAATGTAATTGTTTCTTAATTTTAAAAGATTATAATGTTTATAAAATACATTACTGTTAGTCTGATTTTAGTGTAGGGAAATCATAACTGATGAATGCCATTTAAATATTTTGAAAGTAAATATTAAATAATAAATGCTAATGTTTATTTGCCATTTTGAGACAGAATAGAAATGGAAGCATTCTGTTACTACTTTAAGATGTACATACTTTTTCCTTTGAAGTTTCAGTTTATAAACCTGCATTATTGTCATTGGGGAATCCAAGATGCTGATTCTAGTGGATTTAGGTAACATAGGTCAGTAAATATACAGAGGACATTATTTCAAGGTAAAGAATGAATTCTTTCATTTCATGTGCATTATTTTGTATTTCACTTTTACTCCCCATTTTTAAGTATATTTCTAGAGAGAGAACTCCTGATTGTAACATGTAGTGGGATTATGCTGGTAATGTAAATATTTGTCCTGCCTATGGGTTTAAAAAAAGCTCATTGGCCAAAGGCAAACAGGAAGTGTGGGCTGGGCTACAAGGCTAAAAAAACTCAAGAACATTTCAGAGCAAACACAGATGCCAGACACAGATGCATTGGAGTCTGCCAGGAGATGCAGAGGAAATGCTGCTCTGAGAAAAGATACCAAGCCACATGGCTGAACAAGAAGGGTTGAGTTCAGATGAAGAAGCTAGCTAGCAAGTTATGTGCCTGGGCCCTAGGTCAATCAGCATAAAGTAATATAAGCATGTGTGAGATTGTTTGGTGCTAAGTGGGACTGAGAGTGAGATGAAATCTGTAGGCTAGACCAGAAAGCCTGGCCTAGAAACCTCTTTACTACAAATGGCATTTCATCGTGGTCCAAACACCCACATAAAACCTGAGAAAGCTTAAATAGGGTTCCAGAGCACAGAAATGGAGCCAAAAGAGGCTTCCAAATTATATCTTTGAAGTGGGTCATAGTACAGAGATGCAATGGTATTCGCATTTCAGTGCCAAAATGGCGGGTCCAACACAAGAAGCTTAAGCCAAGACCAGTTTCGTAAGTCTCACAAAAGATTTGGAATAAGAAACAAACTGCTTAGAGTTTTTGATCTCACAGAAAAAGGGAACAGAGTCAAAGATTAATTCTTAGTAACAGTAGTGTTTTCTAGGATCAGCTTTGTTTTCTGGAGGCAAGCAGAGGTGTGGCTTTCTAAAGTGAGACTTCTCTGATTCAGTTTAGAGACAAACACTTGTGATTGTTTTAAGAGGCTTTGCTGCCAAATATTTAAGTTGATGAGCAGCATATGGCAGTGATTTACTTGGTGGCTATATGGACCCTAAAATTCCCCAGAGTGGTAGCTGTGGGTCCTAACCATACCTCAGCTACAAAAATAAACTTCTGATAGACTAGGAGCTGGGTAGAGCCAGGCAGCCACCCTAGTGATGCCTTTAATTCTTAGCCACACATTGCAGATTAAGGGTGTGGCCAAAGAGAGGAAACTGGGGAAGGATTACAGGTGTGGACAGAACAGAAAGTAATATAGAGTGGAGTCAGCCACCCTAGTGAAGCCTTTTATCCTTAAACCAAACCTTGGCAGATTAATGGTATGTAGAAACAGAAAGAAATAGAGCTGTGTGGGTCAGCCACCTTAGCAAGCAAAGGAGTGGTCAGAAACAGAAAAGATAAGATATAAGAGATTACAGTAACGACAGATTTTTAAAAAACCTGTAAATGGTTTAGAGTATATTTAAAATATACATTGGTTTGAGAGAGGAAATAAAAAGGAAACAGGATAGAGAAAATCCTTAAAAAAAAAAAAAAGAAAAGGAATAGAGTAAAAAGAAATACTAATAAGCCACATAAAAATGAAAAATACAAAGAGTGTCTGGATACTGTATGTTATTATCTTGTCTTTAAGTTTTTTAACTAAAAATGAAGTAGTTAAAACTACTAAAAGACATTTGATTACAAATGTTGATGGATTAATTCAACATATATATTTTGATAAAGTTGATATTAAAATTGAAATTCTAAGATATGCTACTTTGGAGAAGAGGTTTTCTTTTTATTTCTATAGAAAATGAGAAGCTGTAGATTTATTCCCAGTTAAAGAAAATAAAGTTTGATCAAGGACAACCCCCTGAAAAGTCTCCAATGGAAATGGATGACCCAGATGATCCAGCAATTCAGAGCACCTATGTTGAAGTTTCCTCTGAGTTCTGCATTGAAAACAACTTCAAGGAGACTGGCTGAGATGACCCAGTCTTACAGACTATTCTACTAAAGATTTATCCATAATCCAAATTTTTTTATGGATCCCCATAAAATTGCCAAAGCCCCCATTCAGCAGAAAGTAGCCTAGAGGACTATGCTCACATTCCCAAAAAATGGATTATGGATGTTTGTGTTTGTTTACAATGTTAGGTATATTTGTTCTAGACAATGAGATAAAAAGATATTAGATTTGAGATTCTTTGTTTAAAAAGAGAAAAGGGCAAAATGTAGTGGGATTATACTGGTAATGAATCATTGGAGCTGCCAGGAGACGTAGAGGAAATGATGCTCTGAGAAAAGGTACTGAGTCACATGAACAAGATGGGTTGAGTTCAGATGAAGGAGCTAGCAAGTTATATGCCTGGACCCTAAGTCAATCAGCATAAAAATAATGGAAGCATAGGTGTGATTCTGTGACTCTGTGGGACTTCGAAACTGCGGGTCTTTGGGGCCTAACCTTGAGGCTCAGCCCGGAAAGTCTGGGCCAGAACCATTTACAACAGTAACATACGTAAATTAATCATCATTAGATGAATAAAGAAAACCATTCAAGTGTATATAATAAGGAAAGGAAAGGACAGTTTCTTTAACTGGTCAAGAGTGAGAATGAGAAAAAATAAAAAGAGGCTTCCATATCTTTGTGATCCAAGTCTGCATTTGTTTTACCTCCAAATTTCTACTTTTGAAAGAGTTGTGCCATTTTAAGTTACTCCTTGTACTGGCAAAGAATTCTATTCAGCACACAGCATTCTAGATTTCATGTAACTAGAGAAGAGATGGTTATAAGAATCAAACTGAAAAAGATATGACCTCAGGGAGAATAATCCATTAATTCAGTGATATTATCACTTCATGACACATAAAATGCTACTAATATTCCTTAAATTAATGACGGGTATGTTCAGTTGAAAGAGATATCAGGGTTTTTTTTTTTTAAGTTTTACAAGGAATACATCAGTATTTTATAGTGTGTTGCATCAATATAAGAGACTAAACTTAGCAAATATTTAAAGATATTAATGTCTGTGTTATATAAGAAAGAATCCAAATCAAAAAGTTTGTTCAATAATCAATTGTAAGTGTAGCATATTGAAAATAATTCAATAACTACCACTGTTTTATATGGCTTACTTAGTAAAGTTCATAATTGATTATACTTCAGAAAAAATAACACAACCATTAGCATTTAAAAAAATCTCCATTTATTAAAAATTTAAAAATTATATTAATGATGGAATATTTAAAATATAACTTTTTAAGAAGAGCATATTTTAGAACATAAGATGTTGAACTAAAAATTAACATATGTAACAACCATGGCGTCCAAACTTCAAAATATAATATTTGAGCATTAAATAACTTATTTATTTCTATACAATTTTAAATGTACAATTTCAAAGTAAATGTTTACTAGGTACTAAAAATACTGGTCAATCAAATGTATATTCTTTGTTCTCACAGGTTTCACATGTTTGGTTATAGAAATTTAAGTTTCAAAAACATGCTTTGAATATTATTAATGCAACATGAGAAATATGCTTGCCATAGAATGTGTAAGTTCTTAGTCATGAGACAGAAACACCTTGAGTTCAGTTGAAAGAAGTGCATCTTCTATATTGGAAAGGTGTGAACCAATTTCATAGTTATTACTCATATATCCAGACTGAACCAACCTTTAACAAGTTCTACCTCATCAGAGGCAGTAGGAATATTGTAAAAAGTCACTCTCTTGACATTTTAAGAATTGTACTTTCTCCCATTACTTTCAGGAAAGGCCCCAGATAGGGTCTAAATATCAAAAAACCTAAATATGTTTTTCTCCAATATGAAGGTTGCACAGACCTTATGAACCATAGCAGAGTTTTTAAGTCTCTAAATTCTTTATAAATGATTTATTACAAAATATTTATGTTATTACAAGGAGATAGATAAAAGATCATTATGAATGATGGTGAAGAAAAGTGGTGACTGCCAATGTCTAAAGTGAAACTCTAGTCCGGAGCCTTTTGTGTTGTACTGCGAAGTTATCTAAGCATTCTTCTTGTTCTGGGATTCCTCCAAATGCCTTCTAGGGAATATCCCAAGTGAGTTTTCCATATAGAAAACATCTTCCCAATGTTCAGCTTCATACAGGCTATATTGAAAGATAGTTTAAGTAAAGTTTCCTCAGTTTATACAGACTGAGCAAATAAACACATCCTGCTAAAACTCCAAAATTATGTTCTAAAAAATAATACTTCTCCTATCAATTTAGGTCTTTAGTTTACTTAACATATTATTTTTAATCAGATTTTAGGTGTGAGTGTGGGCCTAAATGTGTATCAGCACATTTTGCTTTTAGCTCAGCTGAGTCTACATACTAGACAAATTCACAGGGGAGTTAACTGATTTTCTGGCTTGGAATGTTGCCTTAGGTTGTACAGCATGAGAAGAAGGAAGTTCAGTGGCTTGTATCACAAGGAGATTATGGCTACATCTCAGAAGAAGTGCAAACCTAGACAAGGAAGCTTCCCAAACTTCAGGGAACTTGTGAATAAATTTAATTCCAGAGGAATTTCTGATTAACATTGTTTTAGACAATAAATTCTCTGGACCAATTAGCATGTTTATATTTAGCGTAAATTATTAAAGGATTAGGGTTATAGATGATGTATAAATTAGGCAGAATTTTGGAAGAAAAGGAAAGCATATCATATTTCTCCAGAGTATTAACATTTTTGAAAAAACATTGATATCACATGTCTTAAATCTATAAAATAATATTTTTAAAAAACTGTTTATCAATTGAAGCATATTTTATTAGAAATATAAAATAACTTTTTTTGCCTTTGGCATGGAAAGTTTTTAATCTTTAGAAAGTTCTAAAATGTTATTACGTACAAAATCAAATTTTCAAACTAGCAAGTATATGTATCAGTTTTTAGGTAAATAAATGAAAGACATAACAAGCAATGCACAATTATATTGGGCAATAAATTATAACTAATAAAACAGAATAATTCAAAATTATAATATATTTTATCTTATTTAGATTAATGAATGCCTATCTTTGTTTTTAATTATTTAGTCATTTCATAGAATGTCAATTTTAATTTTATGTGTTTTGTGGTATTTCAAAGTAATATAAATATTTACAAAGTTAATATATACATATACCGAAAGCTACATATTGACCACAGAGTAATTGAGAGATAAAGCCCATTTACTATAATATTCACAAGATTAAACTTTTCAGTCCCTTAACATACTGTAAGAAGTGTCTTTATTTTATTCCTGGGTATAGTTCAACTTAATTAC
The DNA here is from genome assembly GCA_004025045.1 of Sigmodon hispidus. Taxonomy (NCBI): domain Eukaryota; kingdom Metazoa; phylum Chordata; class Mammalia; order Rodentia; family Cricetidae; genus Sigmodon; species Sigmodon hispidus. The sequence continues at coordinate 3,239 of PVIH01031034.1, read as the reverse complement.
CAAGTAGATAAATAATGAATGCTTCCTGTAAATAATGCAAGAAATTGCCTTGGTTAAAGCCACTTTTCCTGCATATGACTGACTTGTGATATGTATGCTCTAACACCTAAAAACAAAGGAAATATGTATAGTGATGTGTGGATTAAAATAATATAAGCTATTTTTTTCAATAACAGATTAGTACGCTTTTCTCATTTTGCACTTGTAAAAGTAATACTACATAGACAGATTAATAAACCTAAAGACAAATACTGCCTTTAGAAAAGGACTTGTCATTATTTGCTGTAAAGAAAACTTTAAAAGTTGAATAAAACATTTAATTCTAGTTGTGCTTTAATTTAATTTGTGAAGAACAAGAACAAAAATTCAGCTTCAGAAATTCGGCTCTAAGTCAAGACTATTATATATAGCTTCTACTAAAGTTAAAAGAAAATATTATCTCCTAGCTGCATATGTCAAATCCATACTAAGATTTTGATATGAAGGAATGGAAACAGTTGTATCCAAAGGAAAAAAATATCTAAATGAAGATCTAGATGCCACTCAGTTGGATGTACCCAGTAATAAAAGAGTGACAGAATTGTAGAGTTGGCTGTCTGTGAATTCTTAAGCCCAACAAAACCCCTGGTCCTTGCATTTTCCTTCATGGTTGCTTTCATCAAATCTACCTGTGCTCTACATGCATTTCATGCTTGTTTTCTGCCAATCTTGCTGGTCCCTCCAAATACCTGTGTTGATGTTTTCTGTTGTTTTAGAAGTTTAGTAACACTTTTGACTTGTTAGTTGTGAACTCAGTCCTGGAGAAGAAAAGCCACCCAAAGGAGTATAGAAAGACACACCTTGACATAAGAGAATATACACAACACAGAAATGAGTACTGTATTTACCATTGAGCCTTTCTAATGAGTAAGGATTTCAGCATGCAATGGTAGGAACAACAGCCAAACACAGTTCTTCATGTTAATTTAAAAATGAGCAGTTTAATTTTAAAATAGGTGATGCTAATGACTATCCACACTACAGCCACCTCTGCCCTCCTATGGCAAGTAAACTCTGATTTTCTTCCTGTTCTGTGCAGCCTGTCTTTTTTTTTTTTTTTCCTTCTTTATTTTGTATTTATCAAAAAAAAAAACATTAAAAAGAATTTAAAATGCAGAAGAGTTAACAATAACTATACAGAGGATAAGAATCATAAGCATGGCTTATCAAGGGTGGAAATGCAAATAAGATTGCTACACATATATTTACTTTGTGTTCAGCCTTCCCTCTGAATTTTTTTTTTCCATCCCTGTATATCCTTATTCAAGGTCTCTTCCCCCTCCCACCACATCTGGTCATTTTTCTTCTCTACAACATCCCATCCCCTCCCTGGGCAGGGAGCAGACAGTCCTATGATCCCACTGACCCAATAATGCTTGGATCAGTCTTCACTCCTGGCCAAATCCAGTTTTGTCCCCCCTCCCTCAAGAGTGAGTCAGGTGTTCCTATAGATGGACTGGGGTTTGAAGGGTCAGTACAGGGTGTCTCTGATCCCAAGCTGTTCAGTGGTTGTGGTTTGCACTTTGGGCATGTTTGGCTTTTTTTCTTGTTTGTTTGTTTAGAGACTACTAATGAGTGAGTACATCCCCTGTTTATCTCTCTGAGTTTGTGATACCTCGCTCAGGAGGATATTCTCCAAATCCATCCATTTGCCTGCAAATTTTAGGATATCATTTTTTCTTACTGCTGAGTAGTATTCCATTGTGTAGATGTACCACAGTTTGTTAATCCATTCTTCAGTTGAGGGATATCTAGGTTGTTTCCAGGTTCTTGCTATTACAAATAAAGCCGCTATGAACATAGTTGAGTATTGTGGTAAAAACTTGTCGTGAGATATGTTTTAAATGGGGTTTATTTTGTGAAAATTGTTTATAAAATAGAGTCGGTTTTAAAAGAAGATGAAAGGATAAGGTTGTAGTGTGTTGGAGTTTATTTAAGGAAGAGTTTTTATTTTTATATTGTATGTTTGAACTCTTGTGTAGTTGGGCCGAATTGTTTATTTGGTTGGGAACTTTTGTGAGAGAATGATGGCTTTTTGTTTTTGTTTTTTTTTTTTTTTTTTTTGAAGGTTTATTTTTGGAATTTTTTTTTAGTTAATTATGTCTTGCTTGTTTTTAGTTTTATGATGTGATTGTTTATATATATAGTTTTTGATTTTTTGTTATTTTTTTTGTTTTGTTTAAATAGGAAGGTTTTAAACTAGGTATAAAACTATATATTATAGGGATTATTATAAGATGGTGTTTGGGAAAGAGAAAGGTATTAACATAAGTGAGGTTAAATTATTGTTAACAAACAATAACTATAAAGTATAATTTAATATTTAAAATGTTGATAGGAGAAAATGTATAGGAATTGTTTTAAGGTTGTTTATTTTAAACAATAGAGTTTTAACACTTGAGTGTCTTTGTTGAAATGTGAAGTAATAACAACTTTAATTATTTAATTTTTAACACTGTTAAGACTTGAGAAGGAAAATATATATTTAAAGTTGGAAATATGAAGTAATTTTTAGAATTTAGGAGAAGATAATGTTAGTTAACTATTTGGACAGTTATTTATTATTTTTTTGTTTAATGGGAGTATTTATTTTTGTGGTTATTGGCTTAGGATATTTGATAAGTTTTTATAGAAGTAGGGTATTTTTTGGTAGGACCATCTTATTTTGTTTAGGCAGGCTTTGGCAGTCTTTATTTTTTATTTTGTAGGTTTATTTTGGACAGTGAGCACGCTGACAGCAGTAGGGGCAAGTGTAGTTTTTTTGTCTCTTAGGCCATTATTTATTAAACAAGACAATCTCTTTGTAAGATGTTTGTGATGTTTAATATTATTTTGAGAAAGGAACGGTGATGTCAGGAATTGTCATGTTTTTTAAGGCTAAATTTGAGATAACAAAATTTTGAATTTTATATTTTTTTGGTCTATGAAGTGGTTGAAGATATTTATTTATTGGGTGTATTTTAACATGTTTTTGAAAAACTTGAGTATTTTGACTTTTAGGTGATAAATTTGAGTAACTATAATTTGTAATTTCAATTAACTAAGAAAGTGAGGCTAACATTGTAAAAATAGGCATTTTAAAATGAGTGTATAGTTTTTTAAATAATTTTAAGTATAATAATTTTAGGAAAATTGACTAAAATATATATTTTTTATTAAATGACAACAATATTTTAACTATATATTATTATATATAAAAT
>PVIH01031033.1:0-11358 GCA_004025045.1 Sigmodon hispidus | reverse complement strand
AAAAAAAAATTCAGAGGGAAAGATGAACACAAAGAAAATATAGGTGTAGCAATCTTATTTGTATTTCTTCCCTTGATAAGCCATGCCTATCATTCTTATCCTCTGTATAGTTATTGTTAACTCTTCCACATTTTAAATTCTTTTTACTGTGTTTTTTTTTTGATAAATACAAAATAAAGAAGAGAGAGAAAAAAAAAAAGAAGTGCATATGGAATTAGAAATGGAACTCTGACCCAGATACAGCTGACAGTATTACTGAGCAATGGAAGTATCACATTAAAAACGATTACTACTTTCCCCACAATCTATTGTCAATGAATATAGCACACCTGCAGAGACATGTCACGGAAGCAAAGGGGCATCAGAAAGGGACAGTGGCATTATTGCCTCACTTCATTTCCTCATAGCAATGTCATACTGTATGTCCCTATCTATCCCAAAAACTGGGTCGTGAGTCCTAAAGAAACCCAGGAAATGTCATCCACAGAGCAATCTGTTCACTATTTTTTTTCAGAAAGGAGGGAGAAGCCCTTACACATGTCCCTGCTCCCAGGTCTCTTTCTCCACCTCAGGTGCACAGTTAGCTTAAGCTTTCATTCAGTGAAGAAGAGATTTACCTGAAAGTGAGCAGTACCAAAAGGAATGCCAGTCATATTCAGTTACTATGCAAAAGTTTCATGGGTCATTATTGTTTTGGTGTCAAACCCATCTTGTTTTAAGTAGTAGGAGATATGTTAACAATAAAAATTTGTCATAAATATTTTGTATTTGTAACTTAAGGAAGCTCCAGGGAATTGAAAGATGACTCAGCATTTCACAGCACTTATCCATCTTACACAAGACCTGGGTTTGGTACCCAGCACTAATGTGGTGGCCTCAGATCTCCATAATAATGCACACATTTGGTGTACATATATTCATCCACACATTCAAAATATAAAAAAAAATATTTTTTAAAAAGAGAAAAACTTGCATGCAGTTTTTATTCTGCAGGGGTGTTTTAAAAGGTTGATTTGTAACACCTTTTAAGGAAGGAGCAGCAGCTATAGTTAGTACCAGTTAGTACCTACTTTACCCTTTTTTTCTCTCTCTTTCTAATTCTTCACATCTCTTTCTCTTAGTTTGAAAGAGTTTTCTTGACTTCACTTTCAAAGTTCTGGGCTTGCTACAGTTGTATCAAAAGTCTTCAATCTTATTATTTAATATTATTAAAGTCTTTATAGTATTATAGTTGATGTTTCCAATATTTTTCACTGATTTATCTAAAAGTACTTGTATAACTCAGAAAGCTGTTATGTTCATGATTTATTATACTAAATGGGTGTTAATTAAATTAGTAACAGAAAAAAATATACTTAGGGCAAAATCAAAGATGTGCCAAATATGAGTTTCCAGTTATTGCATCCCATTGAAATCATACAGACAGCATTTAATTTTCCATCTTTGAAGTTGGGTAATATTCACAAAATTTTGCCAGCCAATGATGCTTACCTCAGGCTTGATATTCAGGTTTGTATGGAAGCCAAGTAACACAGATTAGGTTGACAACCTGCAAAGTACTTTCATGTGCTCTAGTCTTTTCACAATTTATGTTGATATTGTGTAACATAAGAAGACCTCATTATAATCACATTGCTAGAGTTGCTGTCTGAGCTCAGGAAGGCCTTCATGTAAACTGAAATAGTGAATGCATAAACTTTTCAAGCCTCATCCACTTCACCAAAGAGCCCTTGTAGTACAATTTAATTATGTATATTAATATTAATTTTTTCTATGATCAAAGTGCTTTAGTTACTAATAAATATGATAACCACTAGTAAGATATTTTCATGCATCGCTGTAAGAATTAAATTTTATGTTGAATTCAAATACTAATTTGAGAAAGAAAATAATTAAAATTTTTGTTATAAACATTATTCTTATAATTTTAAAATGGAGGACAGTGGATGCTATTTATATAATTTTAAATAAGACTTAGTGGGTATTAAATTCTGATGCTTCTTTAGTTATATCAGTGTAGTGGGATTATGTTGGTATATTGTAAATATTTGTTCCTCCTACTGGTTTAATATAAAGATGATTGGCCAGAGGCAGACAGGATGTATGGGCTAGTCTACCAGTCTAAGAAAACTCTAGGAACATCTCAGAGCAATGCAAAGAAGCCAAAGAGATACCACGGAGACATCACAATGAGATGCTAGCAGATGCAGAAGACAACTATGCTGCTCTGAGTAAAGGTACCAAGACTCATGAGTTAGTTTAAGAGCAAGAGCTAGCAACAATATGCCTGGGCCCTAGGTCAATCAGCATAAAATTAATATAAGCACCTGTGTGTTTCTGTGGCACTAAGATCAGTAGTTCAGAATCTCAGGGTCAGGCTGGAAAGTCCTGGACAGAAACTTAATACAACACATCAGACACATTTACAAGATATTAAACACATTTAATTTAAAATATAAGTATTTATGCTATTTTATGAACAACTGCCTGAATGTTACACTGTACAACTCTCTCATATTCTAAACATATAAACATTATAAGCAAAATGACTATCTTTTTTAGGAATGTTTGCACTTGTGCAAGTAAATGGTCTCACAATGATGGAGACAGTTTATTCCTTTTGGGGAAAATTTGCTGACATTCTTGGCATTGAGTCTTTCCTTCTTTGCCTAGAGAGATTTCCTTATATTCCAGGGTAATGAGACATGTGTCATTCTGTAGAGAAATGTGTGGGTACATTCTTCAGCTGCCTTTATATAAGATCAGAAATTCTTAATCAGGATTTATCTCCTGTAGTTTTTCTGTATTGAGTGTGGGGATGAGTAAGCCTTCCCTGAATCACCCTCAGGATTTGGGTGCTTGGCCATCAGAGGCAAGATGCTATTAATGCTAAAAGTAACAGTACTCTAAATCTGTTTGGACTTACTATGTCCATATCAAACAAATGCACAGAAGAATGGCAAGCTGTCTATGGAGATGCTAAGTGATGCGGATTGAGTACCACTTTATAGACATATCTTACAATTATTTGAAGATATGAAACAATTTAAATGTGAATTAAAAACCTTCAAAACAAATATGCTGAGGTAAGCACTAGTAATAATAATGAAGAGCTTGCCCAAAGCACAGTAGAATATAGAATACATCACATACTTTGCAGCAGAAAATAAGAAAGAGAGGGGAATGTTGATTTGGATGGCGAGTCTGCAAGGAAGCATTTATACTCAACAATGGGGAAACCCAGTTGATATCTAACATGACATCCTCTACTAGTACCAATCAAAAGTAAAGCTATTTCACGTAGCTAGAGTTTTTTGGTCCTTAGAATGTGACTTCTTAGGATTAAAGCTATGGGAATACCAGATGCTGGGGAGCAGGACTCAGTTGAGATTCTCTGCACATGCCAGCACATGAGTTAGGTCAGTCTTGAGCACAGCAATAGAACACTAACATGTGCAGTGATTTTTTTAAAAAAAGGTTACTTTTTGCTAGGAGTGCTGAGTGTGTGCTACAAGTTATTGGAATGATGGCTCTCGTTTTCAGGGAGAAGGTGGACAGTTCCTGCCACCTTTAATATGTAGTTGCCTAGAATCCAAAAAGATGGTGAAGATATATCTGTTTGAAGCAACCATTACCAAAAAATCAATATTAACACTTGAGTGCTACTTTTAGGAGGCAGACTTTAATGTGGTGCAATGATTTTCATCAACATTTGTTATGTTTTCTAGATGTCAGCATAAGCTCACAATTATATACCAGGAATATAAGGAGCTGGAGGATTTACAAAAGTCAGTGATAAAGAGATGAAACAAAGACAGGATGAGAACTCAGGAAAATCTGTTTTGTTTAGCTTTTACATACCTGTGTCATGTATTAAGTTGTGTACCAAAGTGCATCAGTGCAGTTTTGTGATGGTCTCTGGGCTTGGGCCTTGGGCTTTTCCATGACTTATAAAGCTGCTCACTTGTTCGGCTTGAAATACTTTTTCTTTACTATTAACAAAGTTCTATCTCAAGAGTTTTATTAATGGAGGTATTTTTTTATGGCTATGTCTTTTAACATAGCTCACATTCAATGATTTTGATAATCTCTTTAACATTTTAAATTTAAAAAATGCTCATTGGAAACTTACTCAATATAGAACTTTTGATATTTTATGGAACCGTTGTATGGAATATAAAAATAATTTACTGCTGTGCTAATCAAATTTTGCATCACAAAATCTATAAGCAATGAAAGCTTTCCATATTTGTACATTTCAGATTTTTTTAACTTTTCTAAATAGCTAAAATTATTTCACTAAAATAGCTATAATCAATAGCATTAACATAATCTGCTAATAAATTATTCTATAATGTTCTGGAATGTTCTTTCTTTCTTTAAATGCTTCCATAACATTCTGAGAAAATCACACTAAGCGATTTTGACTTACATCAGTAAAAAATGCTTGTATAGCTAGGGGGAGGTATATCTCAGTGGCGGAGTTCTTCCCTAGGTACCTCTGAGCTACTGGGTTTTACAACTAGCATTACAAAAATGTCTCATTGGTTGATCTAGCAGTATAAAACATTAAGAGTTTCATAAACATTATGTTAAGGGGAAAAATAAAATTACATACCATATAATAAGTGCTAATTTTTTTTCCGAGGAATTGAAGACATTAAGACTGTTTCTTCTCTCCTCTGACCAGTTTCTCACTTCTTACCTAATAATGGCTGATTCCTTAAACTCTCAACATCAAGGACTGTGTACCCTGTCAGTACAGAAACAACACACTTGTTGAATAGCAGCTATTGAATGGTCTTAATTGTTAATATGTGATTTAAGACTGAATTAAGATTTTGTCTGATATTTGATGTCATTTACATATTTCATCTAGTGTGTCATTCTTAAGTAATCATAGTATATAAGATTCATACTATATCAAGGAGAATTGTTGGTATTGTAATACAGTGTGGTCATCTGAACTAGAAAAATTGCACTTAGGAAAAAAATAGAAAACCATAATTTCATTCAGATAATTTCCTATTTTATTTTGTTTTTATTTTTATAGAGTCATATTTTTTATCCATGTATCCCCTTGTTCAAATTCCCTTCCCCCTCCTGACCCTCCTAGTCACTCTCTCTTCTCCCCATCTCCTTTCTGCTTCGATTGCAAAATCCTGTCTTCCAATATTTATTATTGTGCCAGTCCTTGAGTTGTTTCTCTTTACATTTTACTTCAGATGACCTGAATCATTTGCTGTATGAATTATTTTATTATGTTTTAGGTTTGGGGTATCCTTAAATTAGTACAGAAACTAAAATCACTGTACATCTTCTTTGTACAAACCAATTCTATAGAGCAGTGTGAAGTTTAAGTCCAAGTAGCAACTGTATATTGACTGATTCATATGCAAAGGGTGTGTGTGTATTTATTCTAGAAATATTCATATAAAATTTAACTTAGAGATGTAACTTATTGAGGTTAGGGTTCTATAAAATGTTTTGGTAAGTGGTGGATCACACACATAACAGTAGCTGTCTAAGAAGTTTAGGGAACCTGAAACATTTGTATTACCTAGTGTTTTTACTGTACTTTTTCACAATAATATATCATTGTGTTCCATTTGTATTTAATATCCAGTATCTAGTATCAAATACCGATATTGTCCACATAGGTTTGTAGGCTATGAGCAATAGGCCATACTACAAAGTCTGGGTATATAATAGGCTGACTGTTAGGTTTTTTTTTCCTTTTCCTTTTTATTTTTTGACATTTTTTATTTAAATTTCTTTACATATCAGTCACAGTTCCCCTTCCCTCCCTCCTCCCACTCACTCTCAAATTTTTCCCCATAGCACATCCATCCACTCCTCAAAGAAGATTAGGCCTCCCGTGGGAAATCAACAAAGTCTGGGACATCAAGTTGAAGCAGGACCAAGCTCCCTCAAAAAAAGGCTGAGAAAGGTATCCCTCTATAGGAAATGGGTTCAAAAAGCCAGTTTATACAACAGGGGAAAATTCTGGTTCCACTGCCAGAGACACCATCAAGTGCTTACTCCACACACCTGTTCTCTACATTTAGAGTTCTTAGTTCTATCACATGAGGATTCCTCAGCAGGGAGTCCAGAGTCAGTAGCTCTCAGTCACTCAGGTCAGCTGTCTCTGTTGGTTTCCCCATCATGATCTTGACCCTTTTGCTCATATAATCCCCCTCCCTCTCTTCAACTATATTGGGAGTTCAGTCCAGAGTTTAGCTGTGGATCTCTGCATCTGCTTCCACCAGTTACTGGATGAAGGTCTTATAATAACAATGAGAGTGATCATTCATTTGATTATAGTGGAAGGCCAGTTTAGGCATCACTTGGACTACGTAAGATCATCCTTGTCGATTCCTGGGAGTTTCTCTAGCACCAGATTTCTCCCTAAACCCCAAATGATTTTGTCTGTCAAAATATTTATTTTGTTGTTCTCTCTCTTCATCCCTTCAACAACTCTACTATCCCATTCCCTCCTGTTTTCTTCCCACATTTCCTTACCCTCTCCCATCCTTTCAATTTACTCAGGAGATCTTATCTAGTTCCCATTCCAAGGGGGATCCATAAGTGCCTTTCTTAGGGTCCTCCCTGTTACCTAGCTTCTCTGGGGTTGTGAATTGTAGCCTACTTATCCTTTGCTTTATGTATAATATCCACTTATGAATGAGTACATACCATATTTGTGTTTCTGGGTCTGGGTTACCTCACTCAGGATGATTCTCTTCTAAATCCATGTATTTGCCTGCAAATTTTTTAAGTTGTCATTTTTTACTGCTGCATAATACTCCATTGTGTAAATGTACCACATTTTTCAAAAATCTGTTCTTCAGTTGGGGGAATCTAGGTTGTTTCCAGTTTTGATTATTACAAATAATGCTGCTAAGAACATAGTTGAACAAATGTTCTTGTGGTATGAATGTGAGTGGACCCTTCGGGTATATGCCCAAGAGTGTTATTGCTTGATCATGAGGTAGATATATTCTCAGTTTTCTGAGAAACTGCCATACTGATTTTCAAAGTAGCTGTACAAGTTTACACTCCTACCAGCAATGGAAAGGTATTCCCCTTGCTCTACATCCCCTCCAGCATAGGCTATCATCTGTGTTTTTAATCATAGTTATTCTGGCAGCTATTCTGATGGTATCTCAGTGTCCCAGATTTCTTGAATGTTTTGTGTTATAACTTTTTTGTCTTTAGCATTTTCTTTTACTGTCTTACCTATTTTATCTTTTGTATCTTCCACACAAAAGATTCTCTCCCATCTTTTTTGCATTCTGTTTTAATGCTTGCATCTGTAGTTTCTGTTTGCTGATTGCTCAGATTTTCTGTTCTCAGCATTTCCTTGGTTTGTGTCTTCTTTATTGCTTCCAGTTCAAATTTCAAGTCTCGAACTATTTTCTTTAACTGTTGAATTGCTTTTCCTTGGTTTTATTTAAGGAATTTACTAATTTCTTCCAATACTTTGTTTGCTTTTTTCTCTAATTCTTTAATAGAATTTTCCTTTTGTTTTTTAAATGCTTCTATCATTTTCATAAATTTATTTCTAAGGTCTTTTTCTTTTTCTCCTTCTACATTGGAATGTTCAGGTCTTACTGTTTTAGATCCTCAAGGTTCTGATGATGCTATGTTTTTCTTTATGTTGTCGAATGTATTCTTGCAGTGGCTTCTACCCATCTCTTCTTCCAATTATTGAAAGCCTTATCTTTGTCTCAGAGAGCTTATCTTGGTTCAATCTGCTCTGACTGTGTCTGTGTCTCAGAGAGCTGCTTTTGGTTCAAAAGGAAGTGTCCAATTATATGTCTTGAGGAGCTGCTGAGGTTATAGGGTGATGGTTGGGCTTGTGGGATGGGAGGGATTTAAAGATTTCAAGGTCTGACACATTAGAGTGTTAGTGGGGGATTCCTGCCCAAAGCAGTCTTCCCTGATGGATTGCAGTTTCTATCAGGTTTATGTTAACATAATCTTTTATGTACACAACAGAGTAACATCACCTAATTATGAATTTCTTAGAAGTTATCCTTAAAATTTAGTGACACATAACTGTATTAAGATTATGAAAACTCATCATTCTGACTGTCCTGTATTATGTCCTGGGAAGCTATTCAATTTTCCTTATGCATTATATTTTACATTCTTCATTCAATTCATTGATAATTGAGGAATATGGCCATGTTGAGTTAGAAAAGTATGTTTTATCATAAACATTTGTGTACATATATTGTAGCCTTCACTGATCATGTACTTTGAACTTTCCTCTATAACTGGCCTCAACAATTGGGAATGGGGGCTTCAGAAGAACTATGGATGATGAGAGAATATATACCTACATCATAGTAAGAAAAAGGGTCAAAATGTCTGCAAAGAGTTTAAAGTAAGATTTGGGAGGATGGCCTTGTGGGTATACCTTTCTGCCTTCTGCCCTTCTAGGCTTTGCATAGCCATCTTTTTCAGATAGCTTAATTGTTGCCCACACAGAAGTCTCATACAGTCTTGAACCCAAAATAATTCAATCCTTACTACCTATTCTTTCAGAAAATGGTTACTTCTGTTTAGCTTAGCAGGACCTACTAGAACTCTGCTACATAGCTCCACTTAATTCAAATGAATGACAATAAAATATATAGATAGCATGTATTTTCTTTCTAGAAGAAGTTTTAGCATGTGTAACCAAGGAGTAGAATCTCAGCAAATGATAAACCTAGTCATAAAATTTCCTTTACTACTGTGTGTAATAGACACATTTCCAAAGAAAGGCAATTCATTTTATTTTTAGGCTCCAATGGGATGTGAAGTTACCCTTTGTTCATTGGATAGCTGAGATCCTCAGCTTCTTTGCTTCTTCTAGTTAGCCTATCTCTAAGCTAAGCTTAATATCTGGACTCTCCCTGACTAGTTAACCTCCCATAGAGGTGTCTCTATCTCCATGTGGTGCTTAATACCACCATCTATCTCCATGTCAATGTTCAGTGTCATCTGAGCCTTTATAACCCACACTGTCTGCTCCAATGACTTAATCCTTAGTATCAGCTTTATACTTATAACTGCTTTGTTTGCCTTCTTGGAAGAATATTATAACTTGCTTTATGACAAAGGGTGCTTCATCTAATATTTAAACATGTATTCATTTCTTTATATTTGTGTGTGTGTGTGTGTGTGTGTGTGAGAGAGAGAGAGAGAGAGAGAGAGAGAGAGAGAGAGAGAGAGAGATTCCAGCATAGACATGTGAGTGAGGTACCTATGGAAGCCAGAGGAGAGCATCATATCACCTACAGCTAGAGTTAGAGGTAGTTGTGAGCCTACTGTCATAGGTATTAGAAATTCAACTCTTGTCTTTTGGAAGAGCAACAAGTGCCTTAGCTGCTTGATAAATTTATATCCTTAACTAGGTCTAGGAAGGTAGATAAAAGTCTATAATCTTTAGAATTAGATGACTTTTTGACATGCTGAAAGGTGTCTGAATATATAGAGCTAAAGTAAAAACTGTTTCCTCAGATTCTTAGTTGTGAGAAGCCGCACTCACTGCCGCCATTCCAAGATGGCATCGACATCCTGTGCTCTAATGTGTAAATAAGTAGACTGCGCAGGTGCAAGGGGAATTTCCACTCCTTGTGCTCTGCCTCTCCTGTGGCGTCACCTCGCCCGATTGAGCTATAGCCAATCTGAGTCTGACACGTCCTAGGCGGGGTCAGTTTCCTATATAAGGGACGGGTTTTAGCCGTTTGGGGTCTCCGCCTTGTAAGCTTATGCTCTCCCTCTCAAGATGCATTAAAGCTTTTCTGCAGAAGGATCCTACATGTGCCGCGTCCTTCTTGCTGGCTAGACGGTAGCACGGGACATCTGGTGCCAAAAACCCGGGAAATTTCAACATCATTGGCATCATCGGAGACCCCTTGACCCCAAGGAGGATTCAGAACTGCAGGCAGGTACGTTCAGAGAGGTATGTCTTTTCTGGATTTTGGCTTGAACTTCTCACCATTGTGGGAAGGTAGTGTTGAGGCCTTGGTAACTGTTTTGGGAGCCTTACTGATCCTCCTCTTGGGAGGGTTCTGCTTTCATTATTTCCAGCATAGCATGTCAGAAACTGAACGTAGTGAGAGGTTAGGCGCGCGCAAAAGGCAACCAATCCCAAATAAGGAAAACAGCCCTCCTGGTGAGTCTCTTGACAAGGGAGTGTATTCTCATGAATCTGGGAGTTCCCTACCTACTGTAAAGAAAAAAGGGGGGACTACCCCATACCCTATGCAGGAATTACAAGCTTTAAACTTGAAGAGTTCTGATGATTCAGGGGACTCAGAAAATGAAGAATTAAACCCTGAGGAAGAGGCAGAATTGGATGAGGAGGCGGCCAGGTATGAAGGAGAGAGGTACCATCCAGACGACCGCCTACCAAGTAACAAAAGAGGCCGACAGCACCCACATCTGGTGTCCTCCTCACAGGTGGTCCCTTCGGCGCCTCCTCCTTATGAGATGCGTCTGAAGTCCTTTTCTTTCCTCCCAGACAAAGTTAGAAGTTTGTTGTGCCTTGTGTATCCAGTCTTTGAAGGCGCAGAGGGAGGACGGGTACATGCGCCCATAGAGTATAATCAGATAAAGGAATTGGCGGAATCAGTCAGGAAATATGGGGTTTCAGCCAATTTCACCTTGGCCCAGTTAGAAAGGCTGGCTATGACCACAATGACGCCAGCTGATTGGCAGACAGTCGTGAAGGCTTCACTTGTCAGCATGGGCCAATATATGGAATGGAAAGCCCTCTGGCACGAGGCAGCTCAGGAACAAGCCAGGGCTAATGCCACGGCCTTAACCCCAGAACAACAGCAATGGACATTTGACCTTTTAACAGGTCAAGGGCGCTTTGCCGCTAATCAGATAGATTATCATTGGGGCGCCTATCAACAAATTGCTGCCACAGCAATAAGGGCCTGGTGACCTCTATTCAGTATGAGAATTTTACCAAGACAGCTAATTTGTCGAGGAGCCTCTCTCAATTTATTTTGCAGAACTGGATGGCGGAATTTGAGCAGACCTTGAGAGATCTAAGAACGGCCATTATTCAAGTGAATTCCACACGCCTGGACTTATCGATGACAGAGGGATTTACATCCTGGATTTCCTCGACCTTTTCCCTCTTCAAAGAATGAGCGGGGGTTGGATTGTTTGGGACTGTACTCTGCTGTGGGCTGGTGCTGGCTCTATGGCTGGTCTGTAGGCTCAGGGCTCAAACTAATAGAGACAAGGTGGTGGTTACCCAAGCACTTGTAGCTTTGGAGCAAGGAATCTCCCCTGATGTTTGGTTATCCATGCTTAAGCAATAGGTCGCTGGCCGCTCAGCTCTTGCAC
>PVIH01031032.1:0-11360 GCA_004025045.1 Sigmodon hispidus | reverse complement strand
CAAGCAGAGTTTTCCTGCTTAATGCAGGTCTCACTATTTTCCTGTGAGACTTACCGGTTAACCCTCCTGATTACTGCAGTTCTGAATCTCCTTCAGATTCTTCTGCAGCAACCTCACCGACGGTCCACTCCGTGTGTCGAGTTCTGAATCGGTCTTCTCTGCGAAGGCGCGAAGATTCCCGGGTTTCGGCGCCACTTGTCCCTCTAAGAAGTTGGGGGACGCCGACCGCTCGGGGGTCGCGTAACTAGTTAGCATGCCAGAGTCTCGTTAATGGTTATCTGCATTGTGACCAGTTGTAGATTTCTGTAATGGTTTCCCTGTGCTGCAAAAAGAACCTTTGGTGAGATCATGGGCCGTAGACAACCTATGATTGCAATGTTCCTAAACCAATATAATTCCCAGCTGCTTTCTAAATACCTATCCCTATAGCAGCGAGCATGGTTTCCCTACTGCTACTTTTATTTACCTTCCCCTTTCCTTTATAATTCTTTCCTACTATATGATGTAGATTCTCATTAGATTCTTCTGAGAAAACTAAACACCAAGAGTAACCTTATTAACTTTGTTTCTCAAGTCAACTATCTGTGATTTATATGACAATTTAATATATATTTTTCAGATCCATACCTGGTAGGATACATGCTACATCATGACAGTAACATCCCCACTGATACTCTCTGCACAATATACAGAGCTATTGAAGAGCAATATTCACTTGCATCAGCAGGCTGATGAGATGCTTTCAATTTTTAGAGGAAAAGTTTCTGACCAAGTGAGACATTACTGCAATTCAGAAGTAAATAATAATTAATAATAATAGCAATAACAATTCATTGTTTTGAAATAATCTGGATAAATCTAGATTGTGAGCCAGCAGACTATGGCCTTGGGCTAAATCTGGTGTGGTGCATTTCTTGCATGGGATTCATAGCAGCACCCACCTCCATTCACAAGCTATTGTCAGTGTCTGTTTCCGTATTACAATATGCAGAAATATGAAGCTGCAATATAGGCTGCAAAGCCTAAAATACACTTTATCTAATTCTTTACATATATACCAAAAAGCTTGCCAATGTTCTTTACACCATTGCTTCTTAAACTGGCTCATAATCTCACATAGGGTGTTATAAAAATTTTGGCAACAGTAAAAGGTTTCTGAACATAAAATGACCAAAAGGCAATTCAAAATCAAACCTATAATGAATTCAAGGTATTTCTAATAGCATTTGTTTATGTCACAGCAGAGTCACTTCAGCTTGTGGTTGTTCATTCCATTGAGAGCTAATAGCATTGCTTAAAACTGGTCAGCTCAGATATGTGACTGATATATACTACAAGTTGAAATGCTTTTTAATTGTATCAACAAAATGCTTTTATGGAAACAAAATTTTAACTGTGAAAAATACTATTTTCCCACCATCATTCTGCACCATGTAAAAATTATACTAATATACCTTTGGATTATAAGAATTTGGTCTCTAAAACAGTCTTTTTAGTTACTGATTTTGGTTTATTAATCAGAATATTATTTATTTTAAATAAATGTTGACTTGGGATTAAAATAGACTTCTTAACAGTTTCTGAAATGGACTTAAACATATTCCTGCCACTATGTATTTTACTCAAAACAGTATCCTTGGTGAGGGGACTAAATAAAAACATTGGTCAACTCTGAAACACATGGTGTAGCATAAAAGATTGCAGTCTGAAATATTCAACCAAGATTCAATTCTTCATGTTCAGAAGAACACACATACCAATTTTATATTATGCCCATTTTCTTTAGCCTTTCATAAGTGGTATATTTATATGCATACTAAAAATTTAAAAGTATTTGCTTCTTTATGTGTGTGTGTGTACTCCCAAGAGTGTGTGCAGGTGTTAATATTTTGCGCATGAAAGGATGAAACACGCTGCCACGCTGCCAGGAAGCCATGTTGAGTTTATTGGGGATATCGGGGGAACGGGTCGGGGAGGGGAGGAATGGAGAGGGGAAGGGAGGGTAGAGGGAAAAAGAGGTCCCTACCATGTGTTGCGTCTCTTTTAAGAAAAGGTGAGCATGTAGACACGCCCCAGGTGTGCCCCTAGCAATGCACTCTGTGGGCAGGGTGTGGCTGCAGTTTGGCAAAGCTGGAATCGCACGGCCACACCCAGGAGGCAAGCTAGGGTGAAGTTTACCTACTAACAGCAGGTGTACTAGCCTTTGTGTAAGGACAGAAATCAGAAGAGGGCATCTGGTGTTGTCCTCTATTGCTCTCTGCCTTTTAAACAGAGTCTTTCTCCGAACCTGGAGCCAGGAGGGAAAACTTCATCAGACCTCCTGCCTCACTGCATTGAACTTGGAGGTTCTGGCTTGCATGAGACATCTGACTTGTTTTGTAGGTGCTTGGATAGAACTATGGTCCGAATTGTAAAGCAAGTGCTTATAACAGCTGAGTTATTTTCAGTCCCAAAGAACAGGTTTAAAGTATATTTCTCTATGATTTATTTTCAGTAAATATTTTATTGGTATGCCTATTTTATAAACCTATTTATCCAAGGTTATATGAAAATTCTCAAGTGAAAAGCAGCTACCATTACAAAATATTTAATAAGTCCTGCTCTAGATTCTGGGTTTGACATAAGTCTATGTGTGTGGAAAATCAAAGAAGGCGGGTCAGAAATACCTAAGAGGGCTTTTCAAGGTGCAAAATAACCATTTATGGGTTGAGACACACTAACTCAAAATTAACTGATTCAGATTGGTTTTTTTTATCGCCATTTTTGACAGTTTTAACTCAGACGACATGAAACTGATTATGTTGTTTCTTTTTACAGGGTTGTGGGAAGAAAATGTATTCCTTTTTGAGAGGAACCAAACAACTGCAAGTGCTAAGGTTTCTGGGGATCTCCATTGGTGTGACTCAAATCCTGGCCATGATCCTCACCATTACTCTGCTCTGGGCTCTATATTATGATAGAAGGGAGCCTGGGACAGACCAAATGCTGTCTCTGAAGAATGATACATCTCAGCACCTGTCATGTCACTCTGTGGAACTGCTAAAACCAAGCCTTTCAAGGATCTTTGAGCATACATCAATGGCAAACAGCTTCAATACACACTTTGAGATGGAAGAATTATGAAGAATGTCAAAGAAGAAAATCACAAACTTGTGGCACTAGTGAGTTTTAGGGTACACAGTTATCTGTTTCAGAAAAATTTTAAACCTAGTAATATTCTTCGAAAAAGGTCTAATTAATTCTTTAAAACAAAGAAAGGGTTGCAGTATGCTTTCTCAGACCACCAGCCCCCAAATCATGGCACTGAGGCTTATTATTAGTCAGATTGCTCGGCCTTAACTTATGCTTGTCCCATTAGCTCTTATAACTTAATTTAAACTGTTTCTTTTCTTCTACATTTTGACTTGAGGCTTTTTTACCTTTCTTTCATTCTGTGTGACCTACTTTTCCTGCTTTTTCTGTATCTGTCTGTCTGTTCCTGGATGTCTTCCTCTCTTTCTCTCTTCTCTTGTTCTTTCTCAAGTCTAGATTCTTTCTTTCTGCCCACCAGCTCTGCCTATCCCTCTCCTGACTAGCTATTGGCCATTCAGCTTTTTTGTTAGACTAATCAGATGACTTAGGCTGTCAGATCAACACATCTTTGCATTGTTAAACAAATGCAGCATAAACAAACATAACACACTTTTACATAAAGTAATATTCCATAACAATGGTTCCCCCATTAACACACAGACTAATAATGGGTGCCCTTCAAAATGCTGAGGATAGCATTTATAACCACTGTGTATATTTGTTGTTTTCTGAGCATAATGTTTTGAGGTGATACAGTTTGACCAGCATTTCTATATTCATTCATGGAAATGAACCATTCATAGTTGCATTGGAACTATTATGAAGGTGAACTAATCTTCTCTGCCTAGCCTATAAACTCAGCTGACTGCTAACATAGGAATTTAGATAATACTAATGGCCTTTATTATCTGATGATGTATTGTTTTGAGGATGATTCAATTATATATAAAAACCTCTCATAATTGGTGACTACCTAAATATTTTTGTTGGTTACTAAAATAATCTTATTAGCACCTGTAAGAGCTAACACATTGTCTTAAACTCATCAGGGATATATGTGTATATAAGTTTGTGCTGTGTCTGTATAATTCAGTAGATTTCAGTTCTTAAAATGTTATGAATAATGACATTTGAAAATGATAAATTTGTCTTATATAGCACCATTACTTTCTGTCTTTCTAACAACAGAGCTTTCAAATTCTGTCTTGGGTCTGTATTACATCTGTAACTGTTAATTTAAGTTCTTAACCACTAATTTTGGAAATTGCCAGTGTAATGAATAAGAATCATTTTAACTCTAGCTGCAGGAAGTATTAACTATGGAATTTACACAAAGTTGATTCAGCAGAAATTCGGATGCTTTTTTTCCTTCCAAGTGAGGATTATTCTTGATAATATACACATTGTCAAAGAGCTTATGTTTTTCTTTTACAAAATAGAAGCGACAGTCTTGAAGTCAATGTAATTTTACAAAGAAACATTATCTGCAGAGATGCTCATGAGAATCTCTAAACTTAATGATAGATTAAGTAGAGAAAATGTTTGCTTTATTTCACCAATTAGTATATTGTGCCCAATTACACAGAATATTAATTTTTTATAAAAGTAGAAGATATTTATTTGAAATGGGAAAAGTGCATTTTACTGTATTTTGTGTATTGTGTTTATTTCTTGGATTATGGGAAGAAAATTAATAGAGGTGTCAGTAAATATTTTCTAAAGCACGATGGTTTATGTGTATTTTTTTCTTTTTAAAAAAGATTTATTTGTTTTATGTATAGTAGTGCCCTATCTGCATGTACACCTTTATTTCAGAAGAGGGCATCACTACAGATGCTTGTGAGCCTCTATGTGGTCACTGGGAATTGAATTCAGGACTTCTGGAAGAGCAGCAAGTACTCTTAATCTCTGAGCCATCTCACCAGCCCTGCTTATTCATTTTCAAGACAAGATGTCACTGTGTAGTTCTGGAATGTGTGCTCATTTTTGTACACAAGAGGCACTTTTGTCAGTGAAGAGACTAGCAGGGGGGAAGATGAGAATGTGGGAAGCGGATTGTGGTGAGAGACCTATGATTGCAACTGATACAGCCCACTGTCCCAGGGCGAGGTTCTCAAGATCCTCTGCTGTACCACCACCATTTTTCAGGACACCTAGAGTAGAGCATTGGGGTTTGGGTTGAAGTGTATCCTGGAGTGCATTCTCAAGTGGTCACCTTATCAAGTCTAGATTCCTGAACAAGGAGGAATTGTATGTCTGGATAAAGGATGTTTTCACCTGAGAACACAGCCACAGGCCTCAGCCACAGTGAGCATGGCCTTGAAGACAGATAACACCTGCCATGCCCTGTGCTTTGAGTTCTTCTGGAGGTTTCAGGTCATTTCGGATATGAAGAAGCCTTGAAGCTCTGAGCAAGCTGTGCAGTGAGGACCCCAGATCCAGCTACAGAAGCCCATTCCTTCCTGTAAAAGAAGTTAGTGTCTGGTGTCTCCTTACACACACACACACACACACACACACACACACACACACACACACACACACACACAATTTGTCTTGTTTTAATTCTTCCTAGTTAAGGGCCAAAGACCAGGAGCAGAACAGGTTTTGTGAGGCCTTTATATGTGTTATGTGATCAAGGTCAAAGATAAGATATGTATATTTGGCACCATACAAGGGCAGAGGTGTGAGGATGTGTTGTTGCAAAGTATAAAATCTATAGATCTCTCCTTCAAATGACTGAATAAAATATTACTAATTTTCAAACTCATTGTAAGCGGCATCTTTATAAAAGAGGATATCTTTGTTTTTTCAAGCTCATATTTTACCTAAGTGATAGTTAACTTGATATGATAAATACACTCATTTCTGTTAGTTTATCTTCTCAGTGCATTCATATTGAAGACTTTGTTGTAGCTATTAATTTGTTACATGCCTGTAATATCAGCCTCTTGGAGGGTAGGAGTAGGAAGACCACTTAAGCCTAAGAGTTCAAGGTCAGTCTGGGCAGCAGAGAGTGACTCCTGCTCTTCAGAGAAGAGAGAGAGAGAGAGAGAGAGAGAGAGAGAGAGAGAGAGAGAGAGAGAGAGAGAGAGAGAGAGAGAGAGAGAGAGGAGGATGTGGGAAGGGGAAAAAATAGAATATGAAATTATATAGAATGAGACCTCAATAAAGCACTTTCTCAGATTTCCCCTATGATATGCAAATAACTAACAAACCTATGTGTTTCACTTGAACTATTTAGATAGCTGTTAAGTTTGGTTGCATCTCTTTTGATGTATGTTACAGTCATATAACATGCTTATATTATATTGAGCTTAGGGGGAAAACACCAGTCTTCAAATTATAGGAATTGACTTTTTAAAACAGGTATTCTGATATATTACCCGATTTAGTACTCTCTAGAATAGTCACCATAAATTCAGACAATCATCTTCTATATAATACATTTGCTTAATGGGAACAAATGACATTTATAGCTGTGGTCCACAAAGGCCTCTTATGGCAGCAGTGCACCTGGAATAATAAAACTGCAAGGAACTTTACAAAGTACATTTAATGCTGGAGAGCTGAGGGACCCTCTGTTTGGGTACAGTGAGGGGAAAAACTGTTAACTGTGTCTTTGGGAACTTTTAAAAGCTTTTTTGGGTAAAATCACAAGTTTTAAAGTAAAAAATTTAAGAGATTATTTTTAGATTGGTTAACAGACAGTTGAAAGCACTCCTGAGACTCTGAGAAGGCAATTAGAGGTGATGTTTGCTGTAAAGTCTATAAAGCCTGGGTTAGAGATGCTTGTGATAACCTCAGGGAAAGTAAATAAAGGAGTGCCCAGTGAGTGTGGCCATCCTGAGCAAAGAGAGGAGGAAAGTGGGTTGAAGGCAATTCTTAATGATCCTCTAGCAGAGTCGAGAAAGAAGAGTAGAACTTACCTCACTCATGGCAACATTCTGAGATTTAAATAAA
This sequence comes from Sigmodon hispidus, assembly GCA_004025045.1. Classification (NCBI taxonomy): domain Eukaryota; kingdom Metazoa; phylum Chordata; class Mammalia; order Rodentia; family Cricetidae; genus Sigmodon; species Sigmodon hispidus. The sequence goes on along the minus strand of PVIH01031032.1, from coordinate 4,325 downwards.
TGTACATGATTTTGAAGATATGACCTGTACTTCAGGGTGACTGCACAGAACAGAATGCTGGAATGAATGCCTAAAGAAAGGAAATGGGTGAAATGTGGGCTTGGGGCTTCTTTCTGTAGATACCCATGTTAAGCTTCTGACTTATTTTCTGAAAAGGAAATGTATGAGTCAGAACTTCCACTGTTTTATCCAAGTGAGAGGGATGTGTCCCAGGGAGACAGGTGCAGCCATTCACCAGGCCTTAAGGAAGTAGGCATGCTTTACTTTGATGTAATGAAATGTAGACTTCTGTAGCTTTGACTCTGCAGACTCCGGGTAAAGAGCAGATAGACCTCTTCCAGGCTTGTGGAGAGAGAGAAAGGTCCTCCCTAGGAGGACAGAAGTTAGGAACTACTACAGTGTGAATCTATGCAGGTTAGCAGCAGGTTGGCATTGAGATTACGGGATAGAAAATAAACAAACTAACATTTCTACATTTTGTACCTGGTAGGTTGGCAATGGTGTTAACCTAGCTAGAAGGCGGGAGGAGAATGAGAGTGTGGAGGGGTAATTAATTTGGTCTAGGATGTACTGAGTTGGAGATGCCTGCAAGACATGCAGATGGAGAAGTCTACAGGCAGCTGTAAATTCCAGTCTGCTGCTAAGGAGAATTCACGGTGGAGCCTGAGAATTTTTATGCATTGCTTTCCCATTTCAGGAAGCCTGACAGAAAATGGGCTGAACACCAAATCTCATGAAGAGAATCTTAAACAGAGTACTACAACAGCTTCTCTTTGTCTGAACTCCTATTTCTACAGATGTGTGAAAGGAGGTAAAGAAATGAGAAATAAATAAGCTACTGAAATTTCAAAGACAAAAGAGCCTGCCTCCTTTAAAAATATACTGCCAGCTGCCATGTTGCTTCAGACACCCACGCTCACCCATTCATATAATCCTGTGATTTGAAAGTGCATTTTCTTTCCTATAAACAGAGTTCTTACCCAAGCAAATCCTAGAAAAACATACAGAAGAATGTCAAACATCACCTTGAATGCTCTTTTATTTTCCATTTTAATATGGTAATTGTAGGCTTCTATGCATTCATATAGGAGAGCCTTGTAAGTGGCAGGCACAGCCAGCAAGGTTCCAGACACATACTTCCTCTGTTCTCCATGGTTATTTTTCACTTTGTACACATCATTAGTTCCATTTTATCAACAAAGAAGAGCAACTTAGACTGATCTAGTACATACCAACGCAGCACTCTGATTCTCTTCTCTCCACGATGTTACACAGCATGGTTATGACCTGTGGTGAGGTTCAGCTTCTTCCTCCAGTGAGAAAGCCAGATCATCCTGCATCAATTCAATATCTTCAGACACAATTGTCTTTCAGAGTCTTCCTTCAGGGTGGCCCGTTTATCCATCTAACTTAATTGCTCATACTAATCCAGAATAAGTGTAAATCATATAAAGTTTTGATAATGCCATGTATTTCTCTATCTCTCTTTTTACTTCTACTTTACTACAAGTATGTCTTTACACAAGCCATCCAAGTTAATTTCTTTAGGCAACTTTATCAAAGTATCTATAATGCATTGTCTTAATATATATAGAATGAAAAACGGCATAATCAAAGTCAAGAGGTAGAGCATTATTAGTAGTGTCTCAGAAATACCTTCTTTCTGCTTTGTTGTAAATCCTGCAATCCTTAATCCTAGTCCTGTCATGGTCCTGTCAGATGGCATTAGCCTAGAGGGTCCTTATTTTCAAGAAGACAGAACTATCTAATTCAGTAGCATATATATCATAATTTACTTTGGAATAAATGAAGGTCAGAGGCCATTATCTATCCCAAGACTTGTCTACTCAACATCACAATTCTAAAAAAGCAATGACTCAATTCATTGACTAATTTCTTATGTTAGAGAGTTCAAAATACTAACTGACTAAACAAAATTAGAAGAGCATTTACACTTTTGAAAGCATGTGTGTGAATAATGTGTCTGCCTGATGGTGTCACTAGTCTCTTCTCTTCTGATAGCTTTCCCAGCTTACACAGTCACAGTCCTGCAAGTGTATGTCACTTCCACTCTTACAGTCATGTATAAGGGTGGCTGGTAAACCATCTTCATTCTGGACTTCCATGCATACAGCTAACTGGGAAACCGTATGACCATTCTTCAACATCTATAGAATAAAGTCTTCCATTTGTAACTGTTTTCCTAAGTGAAAACCTTAATACATTTTTAGGCAGCCATGAGAGTCATGATCAACTCAAAGTCTGTAATACACTATGTCTTCTAGGTCTTTTTGATTTTGGTCATATCATGGACTTCCCTGACATACTTTATGTTTACCTGTATGTCTAAGACAAGCAACTAATTCTTCCAAGAAATGTCTTTTCCACGGTTTCTGCAAGCCCTCTCTTAGTAGTATCTAAATTGGTGTTTCTTATTTTATATTATACTTTTCTGCTTTTATTGTTTTTTATTTGTCTGAATTATGTTGACAAAAATAATTTTGTTTTTTATTATTTTTACTCAGTGTGTCCAGGTTTTCTTTCTAATATTTCATTTGTAAATCTATTTACAATATGTAAATTAGTACATAAATAAACAATGAGAAAGTAAGTAAATCTAAAAGTTATTGCTTATGATTATTAATAAGGACAACCTACAGTAAAGGAGACCATTTATTTTTCCTGATTTGGACAGACAATTCATGGTTATCAAGGGCGAAGCACTCATTTAGCTACAAATGGATGTAGATTGGATCTGCAGAATGTATTTAGAACTCAGCCAAGTTTTATACATGTTGGAGTGAACTCTCAAATTGTATTTGTGGTCTAGTAATATAACAGTGCCTTAGATTTATAAAATGCTTTTATGCCTAACCTTGGATTGTTCAACTTTCAATATACAATTATTTGATTGGTCAAGTGCAAAGTAAAAAGCTGCATATACATCACTAGCAACCCCCCTGGAGAGTGAGAGACAGAAGAGGTTATTTATAGCTGAAATTTCTATGCTACTTTAGAAAGGGACTTGAAATTGAGGAATCAAAAAGTACTCGTGCATGTTTAACAAACACACATTTGCCCTTCTCAAAATCTCCACTGAGCTCCATTTTGTTAACCAGATAAGATGTTGAAGAATGTTGGCAGATAAATGATATACTGGCACTTAACCAAGTTTGCTTAACTCTAAAGCCCACACTCTCAACTGTTTTATAAAGGAGCTACTTTCTTAACAGACTAACAGTCATTTCTCATGGCTGTGACATATTGTTATATCAGCATATTGAATCATTTAGATGGTATTCTTTAATAATTTTGTGACATACTCAAAATTAATATTAGCTTGTTTATTGTGTAAATATATATTCCCTTGACACATATTGAATAAAGAAGAAACTATGCTCTTATAAATGTATGCACTTTAACCTAAGAATTTGGAAGGTGTACACCCAATCTTTAACCCCTATCAACACTAGAAGTGAGAAAACAGGATATTCTCTTCCAGTCAAGACAGAATGACAGGAACCAGAAACCAGATTTAACTGTAGTAAAAGATATCACACATCACTTTTTTTTGTTTAATCAAAATGGAAAGTTTTAATATAGTAAAGTTATATAAGACAAAAGTTATTAAGAAATAGTTAAAATATTTAGTTTATTTGTATTTAGTAAAATTAAAAATATTTTATTGTTTATTTTATCTTTGTGAGTTAAAGTTTTATAATTAATATATTTTTAATAATAATTAAAGGAAATTATATTTTTCATTATTTAATTTTTAATTATATTAAAGACTATAGAAGAATATAATGTTATCTGAATAAACTGGATGTATAAGCAACTTTTAAAATTTAGAAATGACAGAGATAATACTTGGCTGCTTGGACAGTTTTTTAAAGTTTTTTTGTAACATTGGGGCATGTATTTTTAGTCTATAGTCCTAGAGTCTTTGGCATATTTTTTAGTGAAGTAGGAAATTTGAAGGACTGTTTTATTTATTTTGGCATAGTTTGTTCATTGTTTTTTGTGTGTTTTGAAGGATGTGTGGCAGGATTTTTTGTGAAGTAGAAACTTAAAGAACTGTTTTGGTTTGTTTTGTTAAAGTTTAGAGATTATTTTAGTTATGGGTCTTGTATGTCTAGTTTATATAGAATATTGTTAAGTAGTTAATAAAAGAACAAGTTTTTTGTCCACTGATTAACTTTTGCCACAAAGTAAGTTTTATGTAGAGTATTTTTAATGTCTATTTTTTAAAAATAGATTGGTGCTGTCAAGAGTAGACTTGTCTTATTGTTTAGAAAAGTTTGTTTTAAAATATTTTAAATGTT
>PVIH01031031.1:0-11364 GCA_004025045.1 Sigmodon hispidus | reverse complement strand
TTTAAGACAAACTTTAAGAGTGCAATGAGAGTTGCTTCCACAATTGTCAGACCCATAAAAATTATAAGAAATCTCAGTCTTCAGCACAAAATTTGGCAAAGCTTAATTACTTTTGGAAACTCTATAAGCAACAGCTTTTAACATCCTTAGCTTGTTTCCAGAATGTGCAGAGACAAAAAGTTAAGATGAAAACAAGTATGAACAGAAACATGGACATAGACCATCCTTCCAATGGAGGGAATATGAGTAACATCCCTCTGTCAAAAATGATTTAGAAGCAAAATGCCCCGAGGATTTATTTCAAAATAGGTTATTGACAGAAATTCTGTACACAAAGGACTATTTGACTATTTGGATGGCTCGGTCCTTTGTGATCTTGAAATGAATTTTCAAAGATCCAGTATTAAGATGAAATCTATCAAATAACTGCCATCCCCACCCTCCACATAGGAAGGGGGAGCCGAAGGCCAGCTTCAGGTGGCCTTGGTAAATGGAACCACTTCTGCCTAGAACTAATCCACAGGTTTTGATCCTCTGTGAAGACAAAAACAGAAACTCTTTTCTCAAGCAACGTATTCTTATAAACAGATTTTAAGGTCAAGATATCTTTAAAATATAAGTATTGGTTTAGGGGCTGGAGAGATGGCTCAGCGGTTAAGAGCACCATCTGCTCATCCAGAGGGCCCGGGTTCGATTCCCAGCACCCACATGGCAGCTAACTGTCTGTAGTTCCAGTCAAACACCAAGATAAATAAATAAATAAATAAAGTTAAAAAAAATAATTCAGGTTTAAAAAAAAAATCTTTATAAGTATTGGTTTAACTTAGCAGCCTTAGCAATCAATTGCCTTTCTTCAATTAGTTCATCAAAAGTTGAAAAACCAAAAGAATACATAATAACCTTAATCTAGACTCTGTGTTTATCTGTTATCTTTTGTGGATTTTTTTTATCTTTGTTTTTTCTTCATTTGGAGGTTTTAAGAGTCTAAATCTGTTTTATTGCGAATTTTAACCATTTTCTAACCCAAAGAGCTTTTAAAATGTTGGTATCACTTTAAATGCTGACTCTGCTAGAGACTTGATCACTTTAAAATCTAGTGGTTCCTCATAGCGATTACCCTGCATGTCCTGAAACACTGGGCAGGCAAGCTGCTAATCTGATCTCACTTCTTGCCAGACCTTAGGATCAAATGAACAATTACTCTTGGCCCCTGCTCCATCCTTATAGGATGGTGGACCAGAAAGCATAGGTCTGTGGCTAACACCAAGCAAAGTCTCTTTCCTCCCCTCCTTCTTCTTCCTCCGGACCGATCTAACTAGTTCCTCCTCCTTCTGAGCTCTGTCCTTGCAGATCTGAGATATCAAGGGCCTCTAAGTCAGGATAAAGTCCTCCCTTTCTCCTCGAGATATCGAGGGTTTCTAAGTCAGGATAAAATCCTCCTTTTCTCCTCACTTGCTCGTCCCTTGAGCTCTTTGTTTCTTCAGAACACTCCTCCTTCAACTGGTCTAAGGCGGCCTGTCCTTCCACCAGTGATGCAGCGCATCTCTGATCTTCTAGGCACCCCCTAATCAACCTCCAGATGGGTCTTACCCCTGCCTTAACTGTTCCCTGCTCATAGACAAAATCTATGTCCCTTCCTAGTTTCCCCCATGAAGCAACTGTAAGGTTGCCAGACATTGCAAACCACGGTGCAACTGAATCACATTCCTGTAAAAATCTTTCCAAAATACTTGCCTTAATTTTAAGATCCTTAGAATGTAGCAGCTCATGCAGAGCCAAAAAAATTGGATGTCAGGTTGAAGACCCCATCCTTATATGACTTACTCCTTATTTTAAAAATCTTTTCTGGGCTTTTACCAAAGAGCCTCAGCCTTGCTATTGCTGTTACTTTCACTTTAAGCAAAGGTTGCAATAATTGTTACTGTCACTTTAAGCCAAAATTTACAACTGCTGTTACTTTCACTTTGAGCTGAAACTGCTAATACTTTTACCTTGAGCTCAAGGTTACTGTGTGTCCACAGCTACAAGAGATTACACTCACTGGTCAGTGAGCCCCTTCTTCTCCGCCTTTATCTACAGGTCGGAGCTACCCCGCTAGTGCCAAAAGGTTGAAGGGGGAGGCCATTGCAAGACACTCAACTCCCTGGCAGCCGGGAGGTGTGGCTTGAGGACCGGTAAAGTCTGAACCCTGGATGGATTGTATCTTTCCTTTTCAAAGCAGGCTGCCTTTTAGAATATCTTTTATCATTCCATAAAAGCTAAAAAATACATCTGGGATTTTTCTCCTTCTCTGAGCATCTTATTAATGTCTTTTCCTACTTTATTCCAAGTCAGTGGGTGAATGCCTGGGCTGTTGATGACCAGCCAGGGACACTTGTCCTCCACAAAGCAGAAAAATCTTAACAAGTCTTTTTTTTTAACTCTTACCCCCCTCTCACTAATTTTCCTCTTCATCTCTATTAGAAAAAGCATTTCTATAGACACTATTTTGCCCATAGCTTATGGGACGACAACACTCACCTCACGGCAGCCCATGTTACACGAGTGATGATGTCTGGGCTCTGCTACCAGAACATGTATGTTCGGCCGGGCCTCCTTCTCTTCTGTCGTCCGATGGCCACTGTACCTCGAGCACCGCGTTCGGGTGCCACTTGTCCCTGTCCAGCAGGTCCAGTTATTCGAGGGTTTCGAGGGGGGGCACCTGTGAAGCAAATGGGGGAAAGAGAGAGAGGAAGCCAAGTGCATAAAGAACAACAAGAGTCTGAGTCACGTCAAGGCTTCCTTTATTGAGTGAATGCTGAGGCTTTTTAAGCAGTGCTTTAGAAGGGGAGGGGAGGTGGAGAGAGAGGGCAGTGCAAGGCTCCAGGCAGAGAGGGGAAGCAGAGAGAGGAGAGTTAACCAAAGAGGAGAGTGAAAAATTATCAGAGGAAGTCTGGGTGGGCAGGATCTCTTTGGTCCCATGATTCTGCAGCTGACTGATTACTGTTTGAAGCCCTATCTAAATGTACATTGTATGATGGGCCAAGGACATCCCGTTTTTTGCAAGGCCTGCAGTTTAGCAAAGAACACCTTATCATGGGAGACTCCATGAAGCTCACTTCTGTAACTAACTAAGGACACCTAACCTTGAAGGACTCCAAGAAGCCTGTTTTTGCAAAGCTAGTAATTTACCAAGGATGCTTCATTCAAGGAGCAGGAAATTCTAAAAAGTCCTGGGTCCGTCTCCAACATCAGAATAGCGAAGGGATAAGAAACTTTTTATCTGATGATAATAAGAATAAAGCTGTCTAACTGACTGTTAAAAAGGAAAACCTACATGCCTTCTGATGGTAACTATCTCTTTTACTATTTCTTAAAAATGGTCTCTGACTCTCTGTCTCCACACACTTAGAAATCTCCACACTGTTATATTCTGTACAAACATGTACATCTCTACTTTGCACACATATGGCCATACTTATCTATATGTATACATCTATGCATCGATTTCCGCATGTCTACACATCTTTCTTTTCAATACATTTCTCTTCTCAATCTCTTTCTTGTAGTTTCTTCTTTCTCACCTGCACACTGTTATGATTCTCCACGCAGCCATAGCCATTCATCCCATATACAAAGCCCTCTCGACATACATCATTTTACACTGTTCCTTTACACTCTCATACAACTCTTTGCACAGTTGCTATAGGTAACAGCAGCTCTTTCACACAGCTTTCTCTCTCACACACTCATCCACACATGTTTCTTCTACATCATTCATTCACTCTCTGCTCACTCACTCTCTCATTCATTCATTCTCTCACATAGCACTCACCCTCTCCCTAGGCTTCTCTTCACCTCTCACTCAGCACACACACGCTCACATTCAGCATAGCTCCATCCCTACATTGCTGCTGTTCTTACACGCTCTCATTCATACACACTCATTTTTTTTCTCTCCCTCTACATTGCCATTGCTTACTGCCTTCACAGACAAACTCTGGACAATTATATGTTATATTTTCAGGGACCAACCCATTCCCATAACACACAAAGTCATATTGGTTTTTTCAGGCTAGGAAGATCACAAAGACTGGCCATGGCAATTGTTTGGCCTTGCAAGTAACTTTTTCCCAGATAGAGAATGAGACTGAAATTCAGGACTTAACAATAACTGGAGCAGGTTGGAGCTTGTGTGGTCAGGGGAAGGGTAGAAAGTCCAATATTGTGTGTGTGGCAGGGGAGAGGTACGTCTATAACACCCTGGCCTTGTTTTAGCAATAAACAACATCTATAAATTAGTCTGCGTGTATTTTCAGTAGTGGCAGTCTATCTGAATTCATTCTGAAGTCTAAAATTAGTTTCCTTTGAGACAGAAAATACTGTTAATTTCCTGTGTAAGTAAAGAGAAATATCCTGGCATAACATCTATACACCAGAATTATATAGTTTAAACAGAAATCAACTCTCCTGACTATCCACAACTCTAAGTGTACCCAAAGATGTAAACCATACTACCAGCGGCCTGGGGAAGAATCTCTACAGACGTTCTTACCAGGAAGACATAGCAGTGGCAGCCAGGAACATTACAGAGAGAAAGCAACCAGTCAATAACAGTCAGTAACCCCACAGCATTGTCAGGTGGGGCTCCCATCAGGAAATTACACATGTAGTGGGGTGACTTGTCAAACGCTAGTTATCACCAGCTGTATGCTCCATGGCCCTCGGCATAAGATCTTCTGGAGACCATCACTCCCTAAATGCTCTGTTCTTCTCCTTCAGCTTCAACAACGCTATGGTGACATCTTCAGCCTGCAGATGGCCTGGAAGCCCATGGTCGTGGTCAATGGCCTGAAGGCGGTGCAGGAAGTGCTGGTGAACCATGGAGAGGACACCTCTGACCGTCCTTCAATGCCAATCTTTGAATACAAAGGCTTTGGTCACAACGCTAAAGGCAAAAGACTGTGTGTGGGCAGAGAGGGGTTCAGAGTCACACATGGGGGACAGGGAGCCGAAGAAGGACATGATACAAGTGCATCCAACAAAAGGCCATTGAAATGCACTGCAGAACCTACTTAGGATGCTGGAGTGGGGTGGAGATGCTTTGAGGATCAAGGTGTGAGGTTACGGTGACACTGATCCCATAGGAGAGGAGAAAAACACTGCCAGGTAACGTTGGTAACACACAGATGTGCCTGCAGGTGTGGTGTTTGCACCTTATGGACCACAATGGCGAGAACAGCGGAGATTCTCTGTGTCCACCCTGCGCAACTTCGGTGTGGGTAAAAAATCACTGGAGCAGTGGGTGACGCACGAGGCTGGACACCTCTGTGATGCCCTCACTGACCAGGCTGGTGTGTGATGGGTGATAGGCGAGGGATACAAATGGGAACAGGAAAACACTAGCAGAACATCAATTAGCTAACTTCTTTGTTCCCAGGACACCCCCTCAATCCCTACACCTTCCTGAACAAAGCTGTGTGCAATGTGATCACATCCCTCATTTTTGCCCATCGCTTTGAGTATGGAGACCCAGACTTCACCAAGAAGCTAAAAATAATAGAAGAAAGTAAGGGAGAGAAGATTGGTTTGATTGCTGAGGTAGGAGGCTCAGCTGTAGCCTGCAGAGCCCTCTCTATTCTGTCCATCCTCCCTGAGGAAGGGGTGTGCCAAGGCTGTGGGAGAGGCCTCTGGGAGTCAACTGCTGGAGGAGAGTTCTGGAACTTGACAAACCTGTAACACCAGGAGGGGAGAAGTGGACCCAGGTCAAGGTTTCTAGAAAGGGAGAGAAACTGTGCCCTCTGTCTACATGGAAGCCACACAAGGCAGGGTAGATAGAATATTCCTTCTGGTCACCCTGGGCTTTAAGAGCCTGAAGGAAGAAACTGAGAGGAGGCAGGTGATGAGCGAGGACACAGGCCGTGCATGAGTCCATTTCAAAGAAATCTGAGATCTGAGTCTAGCTGAGATCCACGCTGAGCCAAAAGAACCCGGAAATCAAAGAGATGGCTGAAAGGTAAAGGAGCTTACCACACAAGCCTGATGCTTGAGTTCATACCTGGAAGCCATGGAGTAAGGAAAGAACTGACTGTGGAGGTGTCCCCCTGACTGCCACATCATTGTCATGGCAATAGAACTCTTCACATCATGTAGAAACTTTGAAATAATGATGATTGTATTATAAATCTTATTACTTCAAACATTAAATTATTAAGCAGCAGGAATGCCAAGTACTTTCAATGCCTGTCACAGGTTCTGAACATGTTCCCGATTCTCCTGCGCATCCCGGGGTTAGCTGACAAGGTCTTCCAAAGGCGAAAGATCTTCATCACCATGGTGGATAAAATGGTGACTGAGCACAAGAGGACCAGAGACCCAGCCCAGCCACCCCGAGACTTGACTGATGCCTTCCTGGCAGAGGTGGAGAAGGTAAGAGACTATGGTATGTGGTACCTGTATACTGTGAGTTTGGAGAGGGTGAATCTGTGTATAACCCAGCAACCAACCACCCAAGTGTCGCCTGGAAACAACAGGAGGGCATTGTGGAACTTTTCCCTGTCTGCTCTGAGTCCACTGTCTCTGTCTGACTCAGGTCAAGGGGAATACCAAGAGCAGCTTCAATGATGCAAATCTATATGTGGTTATCTCTGACCTGTTTGCTGCGGGGATGGTGACCTCATCAACCACACTGTACTGGGCCCTACTGCTCATGATCCTGCATCCAGATGTGCAGCGTGAGTCAGGCTAGGGTTGGGAAGAAAGAAGGGAAGAGATGCAAGCCTTCAGCTTACTTGAGACACTTGTGGTAACCAACACTTGACATAGACTCCAGCAAAGGGTGATGGCCATCTTTCTCCCATGGACCCAGCCCTTAACGCAAAGGTAGTAAGAGGCCAAGAGACTGGGGTCCTTAACTAGGGGTTGCTGTCTCTCTAGGCCGCGTGCAACAGGAGATTGATGATGTCATAGGGCAGACAAGAAGCCCAGAGATGGCAGACCAGGCCCGCATGCCCTACACCAATGCTGTCATTCATGAGGTGCAGCGCTTTGGAGACATTGCTCCATTGAGTTTGCCACACATGACGTCACGTGACATTGAAGTACAGGGCTTCTGCATCCCAAAGGCATGTATGGGCCCCTCTACCATAGCATGGCCACTAACAGATAGAGGTGGTAAAGACCAAGACCACCTCATTCTTGATTTCTACATGGCAATAGAACAAACATGGGTCTGAACATGTGGTAGCATTTGCCCAGAATTACGCAGGGAAGTAGAAGTCCAATGAAATAAGCCACAGAGGATTTTAAGAATATTGCACACAGGAATAGGTCTTGGTAGGGGGACCTTCTAACAGTAGTGATAGAATGCTCTCAGAAAGGGAATCACTGTGTATGGGAACAGGTTGTTCATGTGATCATGTGATCATGGTGATCAGGGATTTGCCAGACCTACCCCAGCCCATGCTTACACCATGTGCCTTCTGCCAGGGGACCACCATCATCCCCAACCTCTCCTCCGTGCTGAAGGATGAGACTGTGTGGGAGAAGCCCCTCCACTTCCATCCTGAACACTTCCTGGATGCCCAGGGACACTTTGTGAAGCATGAGGCTTTCATGCCATTCTCAGCAGGTGCCTGTGGGGTGCCTGACTCCCTGTCTCTCTTCCCAGGGTGCCTTGGAGGGTGGAGCACCCATCAGACCCCAGACTGACTGAGCCCCTCTCCCACCCACAGGCCGCAGAGTATGCCTGGGGGAGCCCCTGGCCCGCATCGAGCTCTTCCTCTTCTTCACCTGCCTCCTGCAGCGCTTTAGCTTCTCGGTGCCTGATGGACAGCCCCGGCCCAGCAACCATGGCATATTCACATTACCAGTTACCCCAGTTCCCTACAAGCTCTGTGCAGTCGCTCGATAGCAGAATGCCAATTGAATTCCAGTCGCAAGCTTAGTCTCATCTCTGCACAATAAACCAGTTTTATGACTGACGCTTGCTTTCTCATTCCAACTCTCATCCATGTCCAGACCTCAAACCTGTCCAAGGTCACCCCTGACCCTACCTGACCGTCCATGATAGACAACTTGAAGGTGCTGAGAAAGGGTTGAACTCACCATAGCGCAGCGCCACTCCCTGCAGGTTTAGCACTTGGGAACCTGTGACAGAGAATGACAAGTTTAGGGCTAGCCTGAGCTATAAAACACAGCTTAGAACTGCCAGGGGACATGATGAGTAGACAGTGCAACACAACCACAGAACAGTGATGTTCAGGGGCAACAGCTAACACTTTGTCAGCCGTAAAGACACATCAGGGGTGACTGTGGTGGTGACAAACCACAGGTAGAGGTAAGGACTCCATGAGGCCCAGGGATAAGAGTAATAAGCGTGATAGGAACCAGCACTGCGCCTGTCTAGAGACAGAGGTGCAGGCAGTCCAGAGACCCTGAGGTGCATGATCGCCTGGAAAGACTCCGAGAGCGAGGAGGGCTGCTGTCCCCACACTGGTGACTGCAGAAAAAGAACACAGAAGAGCTCAGGGAAAGCGACATCAGGGCTCAGAGATGAGGGCACAGTCCCAGCTGTCTGTCAGATATGTCAGAGGCTGGGACTCCAGGCACCACATGTGACTCAGGTTGCAGGCATAGCTCACAGGGAGGGTCACTGAGCCTCACTGTCCAGAGGTTCCAGGAGGTTGGGAGGGGTGTCCCATAAACATAAGCATGGTTGGGGAGCACTCACATGGCTGGCCTCAGTCTCCTCATGCTCCAGGTCAGATTCAGGCAATATGAGGCCACTTGCCTAAACCCTGTTGCTGGTGTAAATGATGCCACGTGGCCCTCAGCCCCAGCTGTGCAGAGACCCTGCTATCAGCATGTTCCAGGGTCCCAGCCAAGGTCTCCTCAATGGTCATGGGACTCAAGCACCTTCCATGGAATGTGCTGGACAGAACTGCCCAAGCTGAAGTCACTCTACTGCCTGGCCACAATTTTTGGAATCCAGGCAAATGGATGTGTTTGTCTGACCACCTTTCTGGATCCATTTTGGTTAGGTATCACTAATATTTATCAATCCTACCATTTTTTTTTCTCATGATTTTGGGAATGAGTCCAAGATTTATGCATTCTCCCATGCTTCCTGCCCAAGAGTGAATGAGAATGCATTCATATGTGTGTTATGTAGGCATGTGTGCTTGTGCTAAATGTCTACTTGTGTGTAGGCATTTTTTGTGGTGTATAGGCATGTGTGTATGTGGTATAGGTTGTGTGTGTTGGCATATGTGACTGTTATGTGCAGTAAGAAGTTTCTGGCCAGGCCTTTCAGCTGAGCTCCAAGGTTAGACCCTCTTACAGACCTGCTGCCCCTTAACTCCATAGAATCACATATGGGCTTATATTAATTTCATGCTGATTGACCTAGGGCTCAGACATTTTGCTAGCTAGCTCTTTCTCCTTAACTCAATCTATTTCTATTAACCTGTGTAGCCATGTGGCCTGGTACCTTTTCACAGAGCAGCAAGGTTGTCTTCCTTCCTTTGCTTCTGCTGGTGTCTCGGCCTGACTCCTCCACTTCCCCAAGTTTTTTATTCTGGAAGCTCCACTCACACTTCCTGTCCGCCTTCTGTCCAATCAGCTTTTTGTTAAACCAGTAGGAGGAACAGATATTCACAATGTACCAGAACATAGTTCCACTACAGTTGCGTATGCATGTATATGTGATCATGTGTCTGTGTGCATGTGTCTGTCTGCATATGTGAGCATGCATCTGTATGCATGTAGCTCTGTGTGTGCATGGGTCTGCGTATGTGCATGTGTTTGTGTAAGCTCATGTGTGTGTATGAGAGAGATAGCATGTGTCTATGGATGTATCTACCTATGTGTGAGAGCATATATCTATATGTGTGCATGCACACATGTCTGTATTTGTGTCTGTCTCTGAGTGCATATGTCTCTTAGTGTATGTGCATGTTTTTGTGTCAGAACATGTGTGTGTGCATGTGCGTCTCTGTGTTTATGTGTCTTTGTGTGTTTATGTGGGCACATTTCTGTGTGTGTATGTAAGTTTGAATGTATGACTATGTTTCTGTGTGTTTGTGTCTGTGAGTGCACATATTGGTTTGTGTGTATCTGTGTGTGTGTCTCTGTGTGTGTGCTTGTGTGTGTGTGAGCTCATGCTCATTTGTGTGCTGACTGCCTTGGCCTTCACTAGGTCTTCTACAACCTCTATGGTTTCAGTCTTGCCAAACTATTTCTCCTCTACATTTTATAACACTACTCACAATCATTTTTTTTACTATTAATTGGGCAGCAGGATTTACAGAACCCTCTGCAGAAGCACATCTCACTGGTTCTGCTGTATGTCCATCAGTCCTGTGTGGTCCAGCACATCACTACATATCACCAGCCCTGTATGGTTCAGCACACATCCCTACTTGTCTATCAGACTTACATGGTTCAACACACATTTCTACATGTCCATAGACCTTGCATGGTCCAGCATGCATCTCTACATATCCATCAGTTGTGTGTGCTTCAACCCAGATCACTACCTGTCCACCAGCCTTGTGTTGTTCAGCACAAATCCCTACAGGTCCATCAGTGTTCTGTGTTCAGCACACATCCCTACATGTCCACCAGCCTTTTGTGGACCCAGCATGTCCCTGAATCCATCTCTTCAACACAACAGAAAGTCTCAATATTACAACCCCTGAATAGCTTCCTTTGGGGGGTCTCTCAGTGCTGTACCCAATCTCACAATGTTCTCCTCAGCTAACATGAGCAGTTTTAAAGCAAAGACACCAGTGCACAGCTGTCGCAATTGCTGTGAGCCATTGGGATAATGGCCTCCATTCTTTTTTGTGTGTGTGTTTCTTTTTTTTCCTTCTTTATTTTGTATTTATCAAGAAAAAACACAGTAAAAAGAATTTAAAATGTGGAAGAGTTAACGATAACTATACAGAGGATAAGAATCATAAGCATGGCTTATCAAGGGTAGAAATACAAATACGATTGCTACACATATATTTTCTTTGTGTTCATCTTTCCCTCTGAATTTTTTTTTCCATCCCTGTATATCCTTATTCAAGGTCTCTTCCCCCTCCCACCACATCTGATCATTTTTCTTCTCTGCAACTCCCCCTCTCCTCCCTTGGCAGAGAGCAGACAGTCCTATGGTCCCACTGACCCAATCATGCTTGGATCAGTCTCCACTTCTGGCCAAATCCAGTTCTGTCCCCCCTCCCTCAAGAGTGAGTCAGGTGTTCCTATAGTTGGACTGGGGTTTGAAGGGTCAGTCCAGGGTGTTTCTGATCCCAAGCTGTTCGGTGGTTGTGGTTTGCCGCTTGGGCATGTTTGGCTTTTTTTCTTGTTTGTTTGTTTAGAGACCACTAGTGAGTG
>PVIH01031030.1:0-11364 GCA_004025045.1 Sigmodon hispidus | reverse complement strand
CCAAAGTGGGTCCTGAACCCGAACACAAAGATGACATCTGGTGTGGTTTTATACATCTTGGCTAGTTTTTCTCGAATTTCTGTCTTTGGTACTGTTGCCTTCCCAGGGTGAAGGACATCAATAACCATCTGTTTCCTCTGAAGCAGACGGTTAGTCATGAACTTCCTGGTCCGGATTGTTACTGTGTCATTCATGATGGTTGCAGTGCCCAAGCTGCAAAGGAGGAAAAGAGCCTTTTCTAACTTTTTAATAGTGAATCACCAAAACAAATCCAATTCCACAAAACCTTTACCAACTTTCCTAGTTTCCTTCTCTGGGAAATTAAGGCAAGAACCTGAAATAGCAAAGCACACCCACAATCAATACAAGAGGAAGAATTAATTTATTCATGCATGCTTCTTTGATATTTGCCATCTTCTCTATACTTACAGTTAGGTTTTACTATTTGTGTATGGTGCCACTAACAGTATGTTTGGGTCTTCTCACATACATTGATGCTATAATACAACCCCCTACAGCCATGACTACATGTCAACCTGAGCCTAATGACACTTCATTAAGAGTCTTTTCAAGGGTGATTCTACACTGCACCAGGTGGACAAAAGGAACCATCACACTAACCATTCTTCATGTTTTGTTAAGATGCCTTCCACTTAATCAGCTCCTACTAAACAGACTAATACACCAGAGCAGGGATTTCTATGAATTGATCCCAGGAATTATACTTCTTACTTTTACTAAATATCTATGAACTTAACCCTATCCCATACAACTTAGCAATAACTCAGCTTTAAGAGTTACAAATATGATGACATGACTTATACTTCACAAATGAGTTATATTAAGTGAGGTAAACCATAAGAACATGTCCTAAAATCTCTGATATTGTATGAATGTAAACTGTCAAATGCCATATCTAAAAATGTGCTCCAATTTCTGAGGAAAAACATTCATCCTATGGGAGAGATGCATTCACTTCTTATTTATCAAGAGCAGCCAAATTATTTCTAGCCTATTATTGGCAATAACTTTGGATAGATTTAACCTAAAGTGCTTTGAGATGTTACAACTAACATTCCAGATGATATTCTTTCTCAGTAGAATTAGAATGAAAGTGAAGTGCACTGTGTTACTGCCGTTTTCTGCAATAAATGAACTTTAATCCCATTTCTAGAAAATTTTCCCTTGATGTATTTTGCATATACTTTACTTCGAATTGGAATTTAAAAAAATAGTATGATGCTATACAATCACAAAAGATTACTGCTACTTAATTATGATTAGGTTATGAATATTTTAAATTGTGAAAATTCTTACTATACTAAGTGGACCTTCTAAAACATTTGGAACCATTTTCTATATCTCTCTACAATTCTATTTCAAGAGGTCTTTTTTTTCTTTATTTATTTTATATTTATCAAGAAAAACAGTAAAATGAATTTAAAATGCTGATAAGTTAACAATAACTATAAAGAAGATAAAAACCATAAGCATGACTTATCAAGGGTGATAATGCAAATAAGATTGCTACACATATATTTACTTTGTGTTCAGCTTTGCCTCTGAATTTTTTTTGCCATCCCTGTATATCCCCATTCAAGGTCCCTTCCCCCTCCCGCCATATCAGGTCATTTTTTCTTCTCCACAAGAGGTCTTTTTTAAAACAAAATGTAATGTTACTTATATACCTGCCATCATATGTCCATAAAATATTATAGAATATGATTTGGTTTGTATTCAAGAAAACTTATACACAGCATTTCTGTAGCATCAGAGGCCTCTAGTATTCACAAACCAATTGGTAACCAAATTTAACCTGCATTCACTCACTTATAAATTCCTTTTAATAAAATATGGCTACATGCTGCTGTTTCCTCTCCAGCAAATACACAATTATAAGAACAGATACAGAACTGAGCAGATAAGTTTTATACACAGATAAAATACAATCAAGTTAAATACTAAGTAATGAGGAGACAAAGCCATGGAATGTTTGAGAAAATAACACTAGGGGAAAATTTAGTAACTGACTTACTTTCAAGATAATAGGAGCTCCTGCTGGAATCTCGCTTCCACGAGAAGTATATGATTATGTTCTCTGTTACATCCTTTCTGCCTGGAACACTACCTGGGTCATAGTCTGCTAAAACATCGAGGAAATAGTTACAAAAATGAAAAACATCTGTACAATTTACTGCCTAGGAAATATTATTTTCCTGGCATAGGACAAATGTCAAATGATGTCATGTGCAGCTACAGTTAGGTTGACTAAGCAAGTAATTCCAACCTTAAGACAGTTTATGTTCCACAAGGTCAATGAAGCCTTTTAGAAATAAATAGGGTATGATAATAAGAACAAACAACTTACATAGCAAGTAGACTCAGTTCTTCCATTAAAATTCCCCAGAAATATATGTATTCACATGCCTTGAAGTGTAGCTAAAATACATACTATATCATCCAGTCAGTTGAACAGAAAAAGAATGGGCAAAATAAAAGCTCAGTGGCCTTGTTGGGGGAAGTGTGTCACTCTGGGGATAGGTTTTGAGGTCTCACATGCTCAAACTCTGCCAAGTGTCACGGGCTCCTTCTGCTGCCTGCAGATCAGGATGTAGAACTCTTGGGTCCTTCCCCAAAACAATGACTATCTGCATGTTGCCATGCTTCTCCATTATGATGACGGACTAAGCCTCTAAAACTGTAAGCTAGCCCCAATTAAATGCTTTTCTTTATTAGAGTTGCCATGGTCTTCATGCCTTTTAGGAACCATAGAAACCCTAATTAAGATAGAAGTAGGTACCATGGACTGATGTCTTGTTGTAATAGGCCTAAGCATGCTTTAGTTTTGGAGAATTCAGACTTGGGAGGTTGAGTTAGGAAAGCAGTTAGGAAAGCAGTAGGTGCTTTGAGTGCTGCTTAATGGGCCAAGCTAGCAGGAGCATGGAAGACAATGGTGCTAGCAGGAGCATGGAAGACAATGGTGCTAAATGTGAACTGAAATGTGAGGTCCTGGCTCAAGAGAGTTCAGAGCAGGGGAATGTTAGTATGTTATCTACTTTTTAATAATATTTTGGTGAACAACGTGGCTGTAATTTGACTGTGTCCTAAAAGTCTACCCAAGGCTAAATAAAAAATTTTACATTAATTTCATTGGCAGAGGAGATGTCAAAGCAGCATAGTATATACTCCATTTTGTGGTTATTAGTGTTAATTCTAATGTAGATTTATAATAAAAAAGAAAAATTTGAGCAAGAAAAAATAAAAAAAATTAATATCTTAGGAGAAGAAAAGCACCAGGAAGTAGAATGGAGCTAAACCCTGTGTTCAAGGAGATAAAAGGAGTAGAGACCACAGGGAAGGACTCACCCAGCTAAGCTTCCAACTTATGAAAAGGAATTAAACAACAGCTTAGGTCTGGGAATGGTGGTATATGCCTTTTAATTATGGCACTCAGGAGACAGAGGCAGGAGGATTTCTGAGTTTGAAGCCAGCCTGGTTTACATTTCCAGTTTCAAGATAGCCAAGCTTAGGCAGTGAGGAAAACCATCGAAAACAAAGAGCTGATGAAGATGAAATTGAACAAGGGGCCATGTTACAACCCCAGGAAGCAACAAAACTTGTCAGCTGTAGTCATGTGATTCTGGATTTGAGTCAAAAATAGAAGGGGCTATGGAGTCTTCCTCCAACAATAAGAAAAGCTGCTAAGGTCAGGCATGTGGCAGGGGTGCTCCTGTATGAGACTTAGATAGGCCATTAAGTAAAACTGTGAAGGTGAAGCCTGGATTGCCTTGGAGACTTCAAGATGTTGGAGATGCCAGAGTCGTGGAACACCTATCAAAGGAGAGCTGTTAACAGGAAGAACAAAGAGCTCAAGAGAAAGAGGTGTGTTGCACTCAACAAAGCTGAAAAGATTTGCCAATCTGAAGATGATTTGATGTCAGACATAAAGATGCAGAGTTTGGAGATGTCCAGCTCATTTTTGGTCTTGCTTTGGTCCAACATTTTCTTAGTATGCTCCCTTCCCTACATTTTGTAACTGTAATGTATATCTGAAGCTGTTATGATCACATATAAGTTGTGATCTACTTTTTGATTTTGATTTTACAGGGGATTACAGTTAAGAGATTGCATGGATCTCAGAACAAATTTGAAACTTTAGATTTTAAATAAGTTTGAGACTGTTATATACAATAGTGAGTTTTGAAGTTGGACTGAAAGCAGTTTTACATTGTGACATAGCTAGCTAAAAGTCTGTGAGAGACATAGAGTGAAATATGGTGGTTTGGAAAAAAAAATTGCCCCCATAGGGGGTAGCACTATTAGGAAGTGTGGCTTTGTTGGAGTAAGTGTGGCCTTTTTGGAAGGGTGTCACTGTGGGTGTGGGCTTTAAGGTCACATATGCTCAAGCCATGCCCAGTATTATAATCTTCTGCTGCCTGCAGATCAAGATATAGAACTCTCAGATCCTTCTCCTGGACCAAGTCTGCCTGTAAACCGCTATGTTCTGTCATAATGTCAATGTATTGAACCCCTCTGAAACAATAAAATAGCCCCAATTAAATGTTTTCTTTTATAAGAATTGGTGTGGTCATGGTGTCCCTTCACAGCAATAGAAATCCCAAATAAGACAGAATCCTTAAAATAATACAAAGTTAGTATCTATAATAATTGTGATAAAAGCAACAGATTTTTGATAGATTTCCTTTCATTAGTTGTGAAAGTACCTGAAAATGTTTTATTATTTTAATATTTAGTTTTAAATAAAAAAAATCTAATCTTGGAGAAGTTCAGCCATCACAGCTTGTGATTTGATTCTTAGAGAAAATTCTTTGTTCTAAAATGTCAATTTTCTGATTGTGAGTTTGGTTGTTAGCAATTAATTCCATCGTGAGCCAACTTAGAAAACTGGATAAATAGTTACGTTGGATAGGCTATATTTTAAATAAAGAGTAATGACTACTAGAAATATTTTATGTTACCATTATGGTTTAGTCAATATTAGGTTCTAGAAAGAGATGTAAAAGTGAAGTCCAAGCTTAATTTGAGGAATGGAATTTAAGGATATATCAAACATGGTAGAACAGCAATATTATTTTAGATATTTATATTTGAAAATATCTACAAAATCAGGGTCAAGAGCAGTTCCCAGCACCTATTCTAAGTATCTCACAACTACCTGGAAACCGAACTCCAGGGGAATTCAGCACCTTCTTTCATTTACAGGCTCCCCTAAACATGTAGCATTTATCACACAGAGAGATATAGATTAAAATAATGAAAATTAATCTTAAAAACCCATTATGAAATAAAATATATATATTCAAACTATATTCATTTTACTGTTGTATATAAACAATGTATAAAATAGAAAACTTATATTTTAATATAAATTTGAAGTGAGATACTCAGTAATTAAACATGTTTATTATAAATATTTGAGACATAAAATGTGGTTGATAAATGCTCTCTCATAAATGAGTTATATAATGAATTTCCAATAAGCAATAGATTAAAGTGAATTTGTTAAAGTAGTAATTTATGACATCTAACAGGCGATGTACCCTTCTTATTAATTTAAGTGTATTTGGAGGCTCGGCCCAAGAAATATTACTTATAATAAACTTGTGTTTTATCCTGCCTATTACTGTCATTTTCCAAGATGAGCTTCTCTATGGGAAGCTTCATTAGTTTTTATAAGCAATATAGATCACAGATATCCAGAGTTAGGTTTATGTGCATGGAGTTGGCATGCAAGAGTAGCAACAACAATGAAAAGATCATAGAATATTTAATCACCACTTTGCTTGGCAAAGCCCATGAGTTAAGTTTATTCATTGCTCTGAACTGTATATATTCTAATTAGTAAAGTAAGTGATTAGAGGGCTATGCTACTTAGAAGTTTAAGTGTTTACTTACAACTACTACCAAAAATGTTTACTTACCAGGGAGCAATAAGTGTACTGAATCTAAGAATATTGTTGAGTATAATTGTCGATATTCTTGGCAAGCAAAGGATGGTACTATCATTGAGTATAACTTCTACATGTGAAGCTATTTCTGTTCTTACATAAATATTTGTTTCAAAATATGAATATAAAATTGGTAAGGAGAATATTATCTTTTGGTGCTAAGTATAATAATATAGTATGTAGAAAGAATCTAATATGTTTTGAATGTATAAGAATATAGTGTTTGGAAGCATTACTTAAGCTAATGCATGTTTTTTTTATTTTCTAACACAACATTTTTTTTACAATAAATATAAAAAGTTTCTCTTAATTGATTTTTCTTACTTTTACTTTAGATTGTATTGTTAATTGATTTTCCACAAAATTATTTTAACATTCTTGTTTATGTTAGAGTAAACCATATCTTTGTATAACACATCAATCTGGGTGCCTCAGAATGGTGTAAATTTGTCACTAGGATACATAATATAATATAAAATGTTGAAGAGTTGGAAACTATACTAAACTGTGCACTCTGAAGAACCTGGAATTTGCACTACATTTCCTAAAATGATTCTTGGCACATGCCATTTGTTGGTTTTATCTGGGCTAGAATATGAGTCTCATTATGCCATCTGTCTATTTAGGTGTCTTTGAAAATAAGCTCAACATTAGCAGATTTTTCTTTATTTATTACTAAATAAATTATATATTCTGAGAATATCATAAATAGTTATTCTTTGCCACTTCATACAGTCTCTACTAAATTTAAGACATTAATAATCTTGATGTTGAGCTATTCAGCCTAAGATAATTTCTTCTCAACATGTACTTGAACACATATGTGGAACTATATTTAGATATTAACACCCTCCCATTTTGACAGAAAATATTACAAACTATGTTTATGCTTTTTAAAAGAAGTTTAAGAGTGCTAAAAGTATGAAGAATCACTGTCATTAATTTGTATTATATAATAGATATATTCTCTTATTTAATAAACTAATCCTCAATGAAATCCAGACTATTTTAAAAACAATATTTCATTAAATACTTATAGAATCATGATGGTAGCCTGAGGCAAATCATATGTATATCTTACTAGGAACAAGGGTGATGGTCTAGATCAGGGCATGATTCAGTGGCTCAGAGAACAAGAAATAAGTATCAGTGGGGCTGAAATTGACCAAAGATGCCAAGTTTCCTACCAGTAATGTTAAAAAACATACAATGTCATGTAATATTGCATGTGAAAACAAAACACAAGTTTAATCTATTTATAAAATTAAGTTACTTCAATAAAAAAGCAAAAAATATGCTAGAGATAGCTAACACTAAAGCCGTAACCCTGCAAAGATTTTCATACCAATAGTTCATTTATCTTTGCAACATTACAACAAAAAGGCAACAGCAGAAAACAAGGTACAACTAGTTTTGTAGACTTATCTGACTGTTACTTATATGGAAATGCAAAGCTTTTAACTGATGTGGTATACATTATACATGTGGCATGCAAATACATGACATATGGCGTAATTCTGAAAGTATATCATAGTATATTATCAGTGAGCAATGTAGGCAGCCAGCTGGAGTTTGTAGTTAGTGGAGTCCTGCACAGAGCAGAACATCATTTCATGTGATGCAGAGAAAAAGTAACAATATAAAGGTAACATTGTTAAATAATGATTTTAAAATCATTCAGCAGAAACCAACTGGGAAATTTTAACTCAGTTAGCTGTGCATTTCCATGGATGAGTTTCCCTTTAGAAAACATCCAACTTCTATTTCCCAGGGAAGACATTTTTATATCATATAATAGATAAGCAACAGTAACATTTGTTGGAAATGGTTTAGTTTCTAGCCATTTTTAAGGGCTCAATGTTCTTATTTTGGTGTTGTACTGCACTTCTTTTCCTTATCTGTCCTACAGTAGGCTGACCATCCCATTCCCAGGCAAGAAGTCTAGGGGACACTTGACATAAACATGCTTAGATCTGAAGGGGCCCAGGAGGCAATCCAACTTTCAGAGCTAGCTTCTTAATGAACTCAAACAGCATATGACATTTCATGCATGTAATGATGTAATGTACATTACATAGACATACCCTGAACCATAAGAAATCTGCAAGTCTCATTTTTAACCTTCCTTATGGGTCTTGACAAAAATTACAGGGAATTCTGTGGAGAGTGTATTTTCAGTATTTTAATCATCTTCCGCTTTCAAAATTCTTGTAACCAGTCTCTTTCATTTAAACTATATCTTCTAGGCATAAAATAATTAAAGGCATAGGGCCATACAGTAGCCCAGAACCCTTTGCAATGTAGCAGAACTATATGGATAAAAAGTATTATTTCGGGAAGTTTTAAATATAAATTTTGTTTTGTCAGAAGGTTGCAGGGCACACATTTTCTATACTGTCAATCTTGATAGTAACAATATTTATATTTCAAATAAAAAGATTAAATCGCAAAAAAGGAAAAAAAAACATAGAAAGTCACTCTTCAGCAATTATACATTTTTTTTAACTCATCACACTATTAAGCTTGAAAGGAAGCATATGACAATGTTGTCACTGAGCAAAATGGCTTCTCCAAGGTCACTGATGTCACCAAACCTGTAAATCCTTCACTTTTAGTTTTTAAAAGTCTGAGGAAAACCCATCTGGCTCAGTCAGTAGAACATGGGACTCTTACTCTCAGGGTTGTGAGTTCATGCTCCATGTTGGGCACCAGATACTGCATGAATTCTATTTGGTATTATAATAACACCTGGAGCAAGATATTGCAGAGAAGCTGAATTATCAGTGAGACGAGGAACAAACAACAGACAATTCTCACTCAACCAGTTCCTTCGGCTAAATGGGGTAGGTCATCTCTCAGGAGTCCTCTGACCAACTGTGCTTGCAGGCAAAAGGAAGAAATTCTTCCTTCTTCTGCCTTATCTTTCTTTCCCCATGCAACAATTTCAATTCCTGGATCAACTTTCCTAGTGGTAGGATTAAGGATGTGTGCCATCACCACAGAGCTTTGTTTGGTCTTGAACCCACAGAGATCTAGAGAAACTCTACCTCCCAATTGCTGGGATTAAATGTATGGGTCACCACTCCTTGACAGCAGGGATTGGCTTTGTGGGTGGCTCTGTCCTCTGATATTCCAGACTATTTTTATTAAATGTACAACATATCACCACAGAGGACATGGCTCAGTGAGTAAGAACGCTGGGAAAACATGAGGTCCTATATTAAAATTCTCAATATCCATGTAAAGCTCCTAGCATAGAAACTTAAAGCCTTCTAATACCAATTCCACGGGGGACCAAAACAAGATAAGTAGAGCTTATTGGCTGCCAGCCTAGCTTCAGGTTAAGTGGGAGATTTTGTGTCAAAGAAATAAGGAAGAATGTGATAGAACAGGACACGAAACAGCCCCTTTTAGGCTCTGTACATATATACATTGGCACATTTTCATTCACACAAATGTTCCCATATACCATAGTCATATTTGTACACATATACATACAAAGGGTAATGTGTACCTTGCAATTCAGCAAGTTTTTTCACAAGTGCCTATTTTAATGTAAGGTTTTCTTTCACAGAAAATACCTAAAAGCTGTTGCTGAAATTAAGTGTCCCTTTCTATCACATCAGTATGGTTCCCCTACCATAACCCTTATGATCTACTATCATACCAATTTTTAGTTCTCCAGACCTCCATCAAGTTTTATGTTCTGTATTGAGAACACTGAATGCTGCCATCAGATAACTAGTTGATGCTTTGTATTGAAATGGACATGAAATATAAAAAGTGAAAAATTAGTTATTTCATTATCTAGATTTTTAAAATACACATTAAAACTATAAATGTTATTATAAACCAACAAGTTTTTAGGTAGAGAACAAGTGGTAGACAATATAGCCAGAAAATTTTGCTCAAGCAGAAAATCAAGGTGGTGTCTTGCAAATAAGTGAATACTAGTTAGCACCTCCTACACATTTCTCCGGTGCTCAGTCATCTCCTGATGTTACCACAACAGCAAGTTGAGTTTTTGCAACTCCATTTTCTTAACAATGTTCTAATTTTACAATTAGGACAAATGACCTAGTCAGATATAAGCAGCCAAATGATACATATACAAAGTGATGGCATCTGAACTAAATTTAGACCATTATATTTGTGAAAACTTTTTTGATTATCTCTTCTAAATACCAGCGATAATGATAAGTAAACAAAAATAAACCTTAAATTTTATAAACTGCTAATTTAAATCTACATTTGGTTATACAAGCAAATAAACTTCAGTGAATGATCTTTTACATTCTAAAGTAAGTAGATAAATAGACTGATGATAGATGGATGACAGATAGAAAAATGATATATATCACATAGTCATAAATAAGAGATATATACATATATATATATATAATGTGTTCCATATATATGTTTGTATGTATATATATTCTTTTAAATATTTGACAGAGTGATATATAGTTTTTCACATCTAAGATGAATATTTAATCATGAGCTCCTCTTGAATTGCCTGATTGATGCAACACTAATATTATGATTGTTTTCTTCATACTCTTACTCTGCACATCAGAGAAATGTTTCAATTTTTGACATTTGAAAATGTTTTAATGATTAATAGGTATGATTTTTATTTAATTTGCAAATATTTATTTGTATGATGCCATATGCCAGCTCTTTTAGGCCCATAATAATATGCAGTTCCAGTTAGGTCATAAAAATTTAGCAGTATAGGTATAGGTTAAACAAGCCATTGAATATTCTACATAAAATATTCAGTATTGTGACACTTATTTATTTTAACTTTGGGTTACTTTTGATAAAATGTCTTTTATTATAATTTGCTTTCTGTGGTAGAGATTAAACACTGACCAAAAGTTTGTGGAACGGAAAGGGTTTATTTGGCTTACAAGGCACAGGCAAGTTAGGCTCAGTCCTCCCACGTCAACCATAAATAAAGCATATGCTCCACAAACATGTCCACGGGCTAATGTGATGGAAGCAGAGCCTCAACTAAGGCTCTTTCTACCCAGGCAACTCTAATTTGTAGCAAGTTGTTGAGAACTAACCAGTATACCTCTTTTGTATGTGAATGCACACACAGACTTCATGTGTTTGTGAATGTCACATAACAATGAAAATGTCATTCTTCAAGGGCCAACCACATTGGATTTTGAGATAAGGTCTCTGAGTGATCCAGAACTAACCAAATATGCTAGTCCTCTATGTGCAGTGAAACCCAATACCCCAGTAATCCTGCTGGCTTTACTTTCCCAGCATGATGATTGCAAGTGAGTATCACTACACTCAACATTCTCTCTCTGTCTCTCTCTCTGTCTCTCTCTGTCTCTCTCTGTCTCTCTCTCTCTCTCTCTCTCTCTCTCTCTCTCTC
>PVIH01031029.1:0-11366 GCA_004025045.1 Sigmodon hispidus | reverse complement strand
CAATATTTTTTGGACCTTGAAAGAACAATACTCAATTTCATTTGGAATAACAGGAAAGCCAGGATTGCCAAAACAATTTTACTCAACAAAAGAACCTCAGGAGGTATCACCATCCCTGACTTCAAGCTATACTATAGAGCTACAGTAATAAAAACAGCCTGGTACTGGCATAAAAACAGACTAGTGGACCAATGGAATAAAATTGAGGATCCAGACATTAACCCAAAAACCTATGAACACCTGATCTTTGACAAAGAGGTCCAAAACATTCAATGGAAAAAAGATAGTATTTTTAACAAATGGTGTTGGCATAGCTTGATGGAAGTGTGTAGAAAAATGCAAATAGATCCGAGCCTGTCATCCTGCAGGTTGACAAAGACCTCAACTTAAACCCAGCCACTTTGAACTTGATAGAAAAGAAAGTGGGAAATACACTTCTACAAATTGGCACAGGCGACCACTTCCTAAATATAACACCAGTGGCACAGACACTAAGACCAACAATCAATAAGTGGGATCTCCTGAAGCTAGGAAGCTTCTGCAAATCCAAGGACACTGTCAATAGGACAAAACGCCAGCCTACAGAATGGGAAAAGATTTTCACCAACCCTACAAGTGATAGAGGACTGATCTCAAAGATATATAAAGAGCTCAAGAATCTAGAGCCCAAAATCTTGAATAACCCAATCAAAAAATGGGGTACAGATCTAAAAAGGGAATTCTTGATGTATATTTTTTAAAAATGGTGTTAGATTTCACAAAGACAAGTTCAAGTATACCATGTATACATTATCATATCACCCTTTCCTCTTTTTTCTTCTTCATCTTCCTTTCCTTCATATTCCATCTATTTTCTTCCCCTAGTCTCCCTTCTGCTCATATATATATATATATGAGGATGTAAAAATGAGATGCAAAAGATAATATCTGTCTTCTGAACCAGGCTTATTTTGCTTAATACGACAAAACCCAATGACACTCATTTTCTAGCAAAATCTAATTTGATTTTGATTTGTGGCTGAATCAAACTAGATGGCACACAGTTGCAGCCCATTTCTTTCACACAGGCTCCTCTTGGCAGACATCTAGGCTGGTTCTACCTCTTGGCAATTGGGAACAATGCAGCTGTGAGCATGGATGTGCGAGTATCTCTGTGGTAGGATGAGTGCATGGGTACCTAGGAGTGCCACAGCTGGTTCAGATGTTAGTTCTAGCTTTTGTTTTGTGAGAGTGTCCTCTCTCTCCACTAAGACTGTTTGCACTAATTACACTTCTACAGCGATGTCCACATTCTTACCAATAGTTTTTTTTTTCTTTTCATTTTATCCTATGTATTGATTGGGTTGTTTTGCTCTTTCAGTATTTAATTAGTCTTTAGATTTGAAGTGTATTGTAGATATCAATCCTTGTCAGATGGACAATGAGCAAAGACTCTCCTTCCTCTGCAGACTTGTCTCTTTACTCTCTTATTTCTCTTGCTGTGCAGAAGATTTTTAATTTCACATAATCCTATTTGTCAATCCTTGGTATGATTTACTGAGTTGTGGAGTCGATTTTAGAAAGTATCTGTTTTTGCCTACTTAAGAATTTCCTCTATGCCCTCTCCTAGCAATTTTAGAGTTTTAGGCCTTATCTTAAGGTGTTTGATACATTCTGAATAGATTTTGTTAACTATCCATCTAATAGACACATATTTTTCTCAAGTTTCCCAAGTTAGCATGACTTTTCTTGAGTGTGCCCTCCACAGCATATTGCCCCAAGATGCACCTGGTATTCTTCTTTGAAGGTAAATTCCAAGTCCTAACTCCCCCTCAGGCCTGGGAAATTAGAATGAGGCAGCAGGAATCTGTATTAGAAGAGGACTGACCCATAGATTAGTGAGGAATGATCACGAAAGTCTAAGAAACACTCAGCAGGATTCTTGTCCAAAAACCTGCTAATAAATAAGCAAAACTGTCACCATCTTTTGAGGGTGCTGATTGCAATTGGTAAGTATAGCAGCAGCTCTTTTTCAGCATCCTCCCTCATTCACACCATTATCAAAACTGTCTGAGAAATGGCGAATCTGAGTATTTCTGTGGTGGTTAGTGCCACTCTGAAACTCAAGACTGTTCCCAAAGCATCTACATATAAGTCATGTCATTTGGACTGAGCAGGTTGTATTTGCATATTTATGAGTGCACATATATACATATATGTATTCCTAAATATATGTGTGTATGTATATAGGTTTGTATATATTTAATTAGGAAAAAGATCATGCATTTTAGTGAAAGTGTGTTGGGGAATGCATGGGAGTTGGGGGAGAAAAGGAAAGAGAGAAATAATATAATCTCAAAAAATAAAAAAATAAAAAATATACTTTTGAAATATGAAGGAAAATTGCGCAATAAAGTTAATTATTAGAATCTAGGTATTAATCAAATTTTATAATTTTCTTTTTTTCTCTGAATGGCAACAAATGATTTTCTGCATTTCCATGTATAATTTTCTTTGATTTCATAGAAAATTAGGGAGATTAGGAAATGATTGATTTATATTAACTCTGCAATTCATTCATCAGCACAATCAAAACACATTTTCTTGACTAATGTCTTTTCAGAGAAAGAGCATTTAAACCAACTAGAACTCCATATTCTCAGAACAGCCAATTTTCTGTAATTTTTCTTCTTTTGGGGGGGACTTCTTACATATTCATCAGTTCCTCTTTGCCTTTCACTAGACAAACATAATGTAGATTTGATTCCTCTGAGGCTCTAGACACATGTTAAATAGCAATTCTCAAAGCTGATAAAGATGGTGTGCACTGATAAATTCAGTACTATTTCTCAATATTTGTTTGTGATGGAGCCTGAATCCAGACATCTTACCAAGTAGGGTGCCTCTCTGGGTAAGCAGTAACTCTCTGCTTTATCAGAACCTTGGTGTGTAGAGAGTCTGTTATTTTTCTGTCTATAAACACAGTAGGAAGAAATAAAAAATCCTTCCCTCTTGCATCAGCAGAAGATGGTGATACAGGGAGAGGAGATTGGGAAACCTAGGAGGGATTGAATCCAAGGCAGTGTCACTGTGGATCTTGAGCGAAGGGAAGTATGTGTCAGACCCTAATTCACTGACTGAATGTAAATTAATATTCGTTGATTAAAAATCCTTGAAATGATAGCCATGAATTAATAATGTAAAAGATGTGCAAACAGCAGTTGCATTTCTCCTTATCATTAAAGGAAGTGTATTTTAAAATGAAGAGACTTGTTTTAGAGATTTGGAGGGCTTGAGGACCAAATCCCTTCAGAATCTATTACTTTCATACAATGGCTTCATTCTTCATCCTCTATTGGCAGACCATTCAAGCCACTAAGCAGCTTACGAAAAAAAATTATTACTCAGAGTTCCTCAGTCACTGACAGGTTTGGGGAGAAGAACTCTATCTTGTCTTGACCTAGGGACACCAGGAGAAGTTTCTGGAACCTTTTAAGATTCCTGGTGCTTCAAGAAGAAGCTCATGGTTCTCTGGCATTCACTGGCTGGACCTTGGCCAGAATTTTGAGAATGAATGTTTTTCTTTTATTGAAAATATTTTTTCTCATATAATTATCTTGATTATGGTTTTCCCGACTCTATTCCCACTTCCTCTCCACCTCCTCTTCCATCTGGATTCACTTCCTTTCTGCATCTTATTAGAAAACAAACAGGCTTCTAGGGGATAAAATAATAAATAAAATAAAATAAAATAAAAATTAACCCATTATAGTGGGACAAAGCAAACAGAGAAATGGCTCAAAAAAATGCACAAGAAACAGATAAAGATATAGAATTCACTTGTTACACACTTTGGGAATCCCATCAAAACACAAAATATATATTCAAAGAACCTATAGGGCAACAAAAAGAAAATAAATAAATACAAATATATAAATAAAATAAATAAAATTAGGAAAAAAATGTCCCAACACAACATCCTAAGACAAGGAACCCTGAAAAGAGCATTGAGTTCATTTTCTCTTGGCCATCTATCTTGGGCATGCAGGCTACCATTAAGAATAGTTTATCTCCATTATTGGGTCAGTGGGACCATAGGACCATAGGACTGTCTGCTCCCTGCCCAGGGAGGGGATGGGCAGTTGCGGAGAAGAAAAATGACCTGATGTGGTGGGAGGGGGAAGGGACCTTGAATAAGGATATACAGGGATGGAAAAAAAAATCAGAGGGAATGCTGAACACAAAGTAAATATATGTGTAGCAATCTTATTTGCATTATCACCCTTGATAAGTCATGCTTATGATTCTTATCCTCTTTATAGTTATTGTTAACTTTTCAGCATTTTAAATTCATTTTACTGTTTTTTTGATAAATACAAAATAAGTAAAGAAAAAAAAAGAATAGTTTATCTCTCCAGTGAGACTCCCTAAATTTTATTTATATGTGTTTGTCAATTAAAAATAGCTTCTGGGTAGGGATTTGGAGAATGTGTCCATTTCTTTCAGGTCTAGGATCCCCAGTGTGGTGCAGAAGCATGTAGACCCTGCACATGCTGAAGGTAGTTTACAGCAATCCTATAGCCAGCTTCAACTTGGAGAGAAACTCAAAGCAGTTCCATTAATATCAGAAACAAGATAAGGTTTCTCACTTTCTTCATACCCAGTCAGCAAGAACAGCTAAGATCAGTTAAAAAATGACAGCTCATGCTGATGCAGGTGTGGAGTAAGGAGAACAAGTATAAATTGCTGGCAGAAGAGCAAACTTGTACAGCTATTATGACAACAAATGTGGTGGTTCCTCTGGTGTGAGATGTGTAAGCTCTAGAGGCTCCTAAGGGCCTAAGGGCCAGTCTGGATTTAACCAGTTCTAACTGGTTATAACTAGTGCCTTCATGCTTGTGCTCATAGTCATGAGGGCCCCTTGATTGGGCATTTCCTCATAAGCCAACTTGGGGTTTACCTGGGGGCTTTGGCAACAGAGACAGAGTACTCATGTGAGTTGACTTGGACCAGCAAGAGATGACCACGCTATAGCAGAAGATGACAGCAAAGCAAAGCCTTTCCCCTGGACGGATGGAAAGTATACAAGGCTTGCCCCTTTCTCAATAAACTAAGCTTGTTTGTTTCAACTTCCTCCTAGAAACTGAGCCATTGTTTCTGTACTTTCTTCTCCGCCCCAAGGAGAATTAGCAGGGCTGAGAAAAGGCAACACGTTGGGAAGATGGGAATCCATCTATCTTAAGAACCAGCTGTAGTACCTACCCTAGGGCATATACCCAAAGACGGTCTGTCTTACATAGAGACACTTGCTTAACTAGACTCATTGCTGTTGTATCACATATGCACACAATAAGGAACTGGAAACAACCTACATGCTCTCAACAGATGAACACATAAAGAAAATGGTATATTTATACAATGGATTATTATTTAGCCATTAAAATGGATATCTGCAGATAAATGGTTGAAGCTAGAAAACAATCATTCTGAGTGAGATAACTGAGACCCAGAAGGAAGAATATTATGGTATGTATTTACTTATATTTGGGTATTAGCTGTTCTTTTTTTCTGTTGAATGTGCACAGATGTTCTTACTTATTTTTTTTATTTAAAAAGAATTTAAAATAAGTCTACCATTGTTTCTTCCCTCTCCACTCTTCCCAGTCCTCCCCCAGCTTCCCTCCACCCCATCCTTCCATCTATTCTCCAGAGAGAATAAGGACTGCCAGGGAGTGTTAATGCAGTCTAGCACATTCAGTTAAGGTAGGACTAAGCAACCCCTGCCCCCCATTATCAAAGCTGAGCAAGGTGTTCCTCTGTAGGAAATGGGCTGGCTCTAAGAAGCCAGTTTCTGCACCAGGAATAAATTCTGATCCTCCTGCCAGAGGCCCCACCCTATGCCATTTGATTGTCATCCACATTTGACGATCTTAGTTCAATTCCATGTAGGTTTCCCAGCTGCCATTTCAGTCAGTGAGCTCCCAATAGTGACCCAGTACTTAGCTATGAATCTCTGCATCTGCTTCCATGAGTTGCTGGATGAAGGTTCTATAATGATAATTAGGGTTGTCATTCATTTGATTATAGGTAAAGGCCAGTTTGAGCACCTTTTCCATTATTGGCTGGAATCTTGGCTGGGGTCATGGGTGTTTCCCTAGCACCAGATTTCTCTCTAATTCCACAAAGGATCCCTCTAGCAAGATACCTATATTTTTCTTCTCCCTCTCTGTTGCTCCCCTAACTCAACAATCTTATTCCCTCATCTTCTCTTTCTACATCCCTTGGCCTCTTCCCGACTATGGTCCCAATTTACTCAGGAGATCTTATCTATTTCTCCTTCCCAGGGAAATCCATGGATGTCTCTCCTAAATTCTTCCATGTTACCTGCTCAGGGGTTGTTGACTGTTGTGTGGTTATCTTTTGCTTTACATCTAAAGTTTACGTATGAGTGGGTACATACCATGTTTATCTTGGTCTGTGTTTCCTCATTTTGGACAATATTTTCTAAATCCACCCATTTGCCTGTAAATTTCCCAATGTCATTTTTTTTAACTGCTAAGTAATACTCCATTGTGTAAATGTACCACAATTTTTAAATCCATTCTTCAGTTGAGGAGTACCTTGGTTGTTTCCAGGTTCTGGCTATTACAAATAATGCTGCTATGAGCATAGTTGAACTAATGTCCTTGTGGTAAGAATATGAATCATATGGGTTTATGCCCAAGAGTGGTATTGCTGAATTATTAGATAGATTGATTCCCAGTTTTCTGAGAAACTGTCGTACTGATTTCCAAAGTGGCTGTACAAGTTTACATTCCCAACAGCAATAGAGGAGTGTTCCCCTTATTTCACATACCCTTTATCATAGGCAGTCATCAGTGTTTTTGGTCTTAGCCATTCTGACAGGTGTAAGATGGTATCTCAGAGTTGTTTTGATTTGCATCAATCCTTGATCGATTGATCCAGGGAAATCAATCAATTTCCATGATGACTAAGAATGTTGAACAATTCTTTGTCTTTCAGCCACTTGAGATTCTTCTGTTGAGAATTCTCTATTAGCTCTGTACCCCACTTTTTAATTGAGTTATTATGTTTTATGACTTCTAATTTTTTTGAGTTCTTTACATATCTTAGAGATCAGTCCTCTGTGAGATGTAGGGTTGGTGAAGATTTTTTTTTCCCATTCTGTAGGGAGTCATTTTGTCTTATTGACTATATCCTTTGCCTTACAGAAGCTTCTCAGTTTCAGGTGGCCCCATTTAGTTTAACGTTGGCTGTCAGATTGCTGTATTTTGCCTTTATTATGTTTAGGTATGTTCCTTATATCCCTTATCTCTCTAAGATCTTAATCATAAAGGAGTGCTGGATTTTGTCAAAGTATTTTTTTCAACATTTAATGAGATGGACATGTGGTTCTTTTATTTCAGGTTATTTATATGGTGAATGACAGTCACAGATTTTTGTATTTTTTGCATCAATGTTCATGAGGGATGTTGGTCTGTAATTCTTTTTTTTTTTTTTTATTGTGCCTTTGTGTGGCTTGACTGTCACAGCTACTGTAGCCTCATAAAAAGAGTTTGACAATGTTCTTTCTGTTTCTATTGTGTGGAGTCACCATTCAGTCATCCTGAGTGATGGTATTAAAGGAGTGAGTCACCAATCTCTGACCTTCATGGTATTACTGTGGGTGATTCTGTTCTCTGGTATTCCAGGCTGATTTTATCAAATATACAATATATCATTACATGGAACAATTTGAGGAATATTGGTATTAGTTCTTTAAATTCTGGTAAGATTCTGCAATGAAACTATTTCTTTGGTTGGGAGACTTTTAAAAACTTATAACCTTAAGGGTTATAGATCTATTTTTTGCTTGTCTTCTTTAGGGAAATTTCTTTATATTCTTTTTTAAAGACATCTACTATCTTCCTAAAGTTGTTTTTAAGGTCATTTCCTTCTGCTTCTTCTGCCTTGCCATGCTCAAGTCTTGTTTTTACAGAATCACCAGATTCTGATGGTGTCATGTTGTTCCTTATATTGTTATATGTATTCTTGCATCTGCCCATTGCTTCCTCTAATCACTGCAGGATTTTTCTGTATCTCCAGGAGCTGATTTTGGTGTAATCTATTCTGGCTGTGTCTGTGTCTCAAGAAGACATTTTTGGTCCACTTAAAGGTAGTGCATTCTGTGTCACAGTGACCTGTAGTTGGTGTAATATGAGTGGGCTAATTCTGTGTCTCAGGATTCCACTCTTGGTCCAATATGAGCTCTTGATCCAGAGGGAGGTTTTGATCCTTTAGGGGTTCTTTATCCAATATGTGCTATTGAGTTGTGAGTCTCAGGTACCCCTCTTAATCCAGTGGGTGCTGGCACACTGTGGGTCTCAGGTGGCCACTCTTGATCTAATAGGAACTGAGAAACTCTTGGCCTCATGTGTGCAGAGGATTTCTCTTGGTCCAATGAATGCAGAGAATCTGAGCATGGAACTCTTAATCCTAGGATCTTGGGTTGATATCCAATGTTGGGCACCACTTTTAGTCCAAGATTTTGGCTCATCCAGCCAAGGTCTAGACCTGAAGGCCCACAACCAGTTATCCCCAAATAATCACACAGAACTTGTATTAATTACAAACTGTTTGGCTTATGGCTTAGGCTCATTATTAGCTAGCTCTTACAACTTACTTCAACTAATTTTCATTAATCTGTGTATTGCTATGGCTTACCTATGTTTCTTTACATCTTGCTTCCTTGAGGAGCAGCTCACAGTATCTCTCTTGACTCTTTCCTCCTTTTCCTTCATCTATGCTTTAAATTCCTGCATGCTTCTAAGCAGCTTTGCCATAGGCCCAAAACAGTTTCTTTATTTTTCCAGTGCTAATTCACAGCATACAGAAAGACATTCCACATCATTGGAAACTGGATTTTTATTTTTAAACGTGGAAAGTATCAATGATATGCAAGGTGGGAATTGTTATATGGTGAGTGTAAATGTATTTTCTGTCATATGATCTTAATTAAATCATTGCATTCTTTCATCTCTAATTTCCTCCGTATCTCTCATTAATGGATTATTTTAAAAGCACATTTTGGGCTTTATACAATTTAATTCACAAATATTGTAGAAACTACTAAAAGTTAAGAGTTCAAAAGACATAAATAGCAAGTATCTATGCTGTCACTATTATACTTTTAAGAATGATAATTTTTGCTTCATATCATCCTATAATCTTGTTTACTGAAACAGTGAAGAAGATATTCTAGAACACCAGCTTTTATTCTTTCTATATATTAATACAAGAATCCAAATTGCAATGGTCTAGTAAATAACTATTAGTATTCACATAGGTATCAAAACTCCACATGTATATGGTACTGACACTGGCCACATTCTACAATCTATGACTGTTGCTAAGAGTGTTTGCTACTGTAGAAATTGTGAAATAAACTCTATTGACAAGGGCTTTTACCATTGCTTCATGCCATGACTAAAAGAACAAGGATCAGGGCACCTCACAAATGCAGAAACCATGATTTGTGAAGCATAGCTAGCAGACTCTTCTATGTATTGTGACATTATTTGATCATAAACTTAACAAAAGCATCAGACTCTATTGCTCATTTTATGTGCAGTGTTTCCTCACACTCTTCCCAATCTTTCTCTCACATTCTTTTTTACCAATCTGCTGCAAAGTAAACAAAAGCTGCTCCTCTTTTGAAGGGGAGTAAGCTGCCCATGATGCCCCGGGTGAAACTGGTTCATGGAGGAGAAATACATGAGGCTATGAATCAGAACGACAACTTGGATCTGTCAGTGTAAAAGTGGTTTCTAAATGTCTTCTCTTCAGCATGCATTTAAACTGTATGCAATTTGTTCATAATTGTGTGATTGTCTTTTTTCTATAATTCTATCTAGGGCCATTGACCATGTTTGTCTCATTTCTTTCTAAATGCTAAAGTTACTTTCTTTCCTACTTACTGCTTTCCCTAACAATAATTTGTTCATATACTCCATTTGTTCAGCTACTCTGGAATGCAGTATGGAGGTTTCTCAGAAAACTGGGAATCAATCTTCCCAAGGATCCAGCAATACTACTCTTAGGCATTAGCTCAAATATGTTCAAAGCAGCATTATTTGCAATAGCAAGAATCTGAAAACAATCTAGATGCCCTTCAACTAAAGAATGGATTAACAAACTGTGGTACATCTACACAATGGAGTACTACTCAGCAGTAAGAAAAAATGATATCTTAAAATTTGCAGGCAAATGTATGGATTTGGAGAATATCCTCCTGAGTGAGGTCTCACAAACCAGAAGGATAAGCAAGGGAATGTACTCACTCATTAGTGGATTTTAAACAAAAACATTCTTTTTCTATTGAAAGATAATGGGTTGTAGGGAGCTGCGTACAGCCACACCTTAAGATGGCGTTGGCCTTGAGTGCTCTCCCTGGTAAACAACTCCATATTTGGCTAAGGCCAAGGATCTGGCTTGCTTCTGTGTATCTGAGCCTATTGGTGATGCCCAAGTGGCTATCTTGGATTGGAAGCCCTGAGGGTATTTTGCTAAGAGCAGGCTTCCTCCCGGGGTCATTCGTGAGAGAATGGTTGCTCATCTGAGTGAGTGAGAGAATGAGCAAGTGAGTGAAAGATAAGAAACCAGATTGTAAAAGGCCTGAATAAACTGCAGACAGAGGATCCAGTGTTCCTTGCGGGACGAGGTGGCGCGCGAGACAAGTGGTGGCCCGTACTGGGAAGAGATAAGAACTAAACTCGCACCAACGGACGACAGGATTCAGAACTTTCTGCAGTCGGGGGTGGGGTGGGGGGTGTGTTCACCGGTAAGTCCCAGGTAAAGTGGGATCCGCGATTAGAGCAGGGTAGCTCCGGCCTATAAGATGAGGCGGAGAAGAGGGAACTCACCAACAAGTGGGTGAAACCTCTTGCTGCTGTGGACCCACGGCGAGTGGGTGCTCAAGGTAACAGTAACTGCAGTTTCTGCTCAAAGTGAAAGTAACAACCATAGCAAGGCTGGGGCTCTTTGGGAAAAGCTCGGAAAAAGATTTTTGAAATAAGGAGTAAAAGTCATATAAGGATGGGGTCTTCAACCTCACGTCCAATTTTTTTTGGTATGAGCTGCTATACCATGTCTCTTATCTTTTCCTTAGAATTTTGCTACTGTACCATGAATGTGGTTTAATTCCTTATTTACAATCTCTTATAAATACTGCCCTGCTAAGTTGTTTTGTCTTATTGCCTGGCTGTATTAAATGTAATTCCATAAAGATTTAAGTTTAACTTACAAACATTTGGTATCATACAGTGTAAAGTTTTAAACCTTATGCTAATGAAACCTCCATTTGGGTCTTACTACTACCAAGCCCTAGG
>PVIH01031028.1:0-11367 GCA_004025045.1 Sigmodon hispidus | reverse complement strand
AAGAGTTCTGCCCTGTTGAGTCTTTTAAAGTAGCTATTTTTCAATAGGTCAGTGACTCCAAGGCCTATAAAACAAGTTCCAGAACAGCCAGGACTACACAGAGAAACCCTTTTTGAAAAACCAAAATAAATAAAAAAAAATATACTTTTAGCAAGTATTACTAAATATAGCTTCAACAGAACTTAAAAACCAAATTGTTTTCTTTTTATTAGAGGTATTATACTTCTCTAAATTTTATTAAGCTAATTAGTATAGGCTAGGTACCACATCATATAATATAAATTTGCATCCTATGCAGAAAATAGCAAATGCTTCTAAAAAAAAAAGTTTCCCTTGAGTAAAACTCAAAGGTATTTCTGTTTTTAGAGTGATTTCATTTCCACTTTACAATTATTCACACCTAAACACCAGTTCTCATGGCTTCCAAGTTTCCTCTTATGCAGAAAACCTCCAAATACAAGATAAATGCAAAAAAACTCATTTTAAATGCCATAAATTGTATCCCAAACATTTTATGGTCCAGATTATGAACATGATAGAAAATTTTGACTTTTGTAAATCAAACTGGGGTAACTTTTGTATTCTATATCTCATGCTAATCTCTCATCACGCATACCTAAAGCTCTACTTTGTGCGATGGTCTTTGTAATTTCCCAACTCTGTGGGCACAACAGGAAGTTAATAAGAGGTAAGTGTCCTAGTGTTTGCACCATATGGTCACTTTTGTATGAAGTGTTAATAGCATTTGGTGTCCACCAGTGGTAAGAATGACTCATTTTCCATTGCAGAAAGAGACAGAAGCCAACCTTTCTCCTTAAAAAAAATAATAATAATTGAGCATGTATCTTAAAAAAAAAATGGGAGCAGTTCATGAATTTATCTGTCGTCTTTCTACCAGACTATGTTAATCTCTATACTGTTTCAATTATTGTATATTTGCTGCTGAAGAGACATCATAAGTATTTCTAATAGGGATTATTCTACCTCTTTTATAGAGGAAAAAGATAGATCAAGAAAAATATAGTGTTCTTTCTAACATTAGTTTAAGAGAGGAGCTTTATTAGTTACTTAACCATGAACCTCAGCTGAGATAAGCAAGCACTACCACTGAATTGTATCCTCAGATTTTTTTTTAACTTTTTACTTTGAAATATGTTTTTACTAAGTTTTCTAGACTAGCCTTGAAATTGCCATTTCTTTGAGTAACTGAAATTATGGGCCTGCTCCACCAGCGTTCCTGAGTTTGATTTGTAAAAGTCAATGTATATAATATGACCAAAAAATGTCTGGGTATTTAGAGTGAGTTTTTATAATTCAGCTTGAATTTGGAAGTTTTCTGCATGAAGGGAAAATTTGCCTCCTGTGTGCTGTGCCTGTACCACCACACTAAGCTTCTCCAGAGAATTCTAACTTCAACACTGACAATGTTAGTGTTTGTGGTGAAATTCACACTATGAAGTTTGAGGAATTTAAACAAAGTTCCAGGCCAATATGGGCTGAGACTCTGTTTCAAAGATAGATAGATAGATACATGCAGACAGACAGACAGACAGACACAGACACAGACACATAGATAGATAGATAGATAGATACCTATATAGATGATGGAAAAGATTGATGGAAGGAAATTACATGCATCACTAACAATGAGGCAAAAATGGTGAGATTTATAGTCAATTTAAAAGGAAAACATGTATTAGAGATCAAGAACATACAAAAAGCCAATGTAATTTTCTGTGTATGTCAGTATTTTGTTGCTGTTTTAACTAAAAAATTTTACTCATAATATGCTTCCTAACAGATTATGTTTCCTAGGCATCAAATTTACTGAGTTTTGCCTTCAGTCAACCATGACTGAACTAAATGTTGAACTAAAATTGAATTGAAACTTTAATTTTTAAGAGTATAATCATATTTTGAAAAATTGTATATTTTATTCCCTCTTTTTTGCTACTTCGTCTTTTTTATTCTT
The DNA here is from genome assembly GCA_004025045.1 of Sigmodon hispidus. NCBI lineage: Eukaryota > Metazoa > Chordata > Mammalia > Rodentia > Cricetidae > Sigmodon > Sigmodon hispidus. The sequence continues at coordinate 9,395 of PVIH01031028.1, read as the reverse complement.
GCTTAATTTTTTTTGCCTACCACTAACACAAGGTTAATTAATAACAATATTTTCAGGTTTCTAAAATGTATGGGTTCATTTCTGGTAAGACCAATGTGCTTACTTTTAAGTTGATTTTATACTCAAGAAAAAAAACCCTCTATGTTTTGGAACACTAAGTACCTGCTTTAAAAAATGAATGCAGGCAGGCTGGAGATATGGCTCAGTGGTAGAGACCATACCTAGGATGTTTGAAGCCCTGGGATTGGTTCCCAGTGTTAAAATAAAATTACAGAATTACTTTTCTCCAATATAAGTTTAGTTAGATAAACTAGCCCTTAGTAATTAGTTGTAATTCAAGAAAAATATAAGTGATAACTGACCATTTTCAATGGAAGAACAAAGAGACAAGGTCCAGGCACTGGTTTAAGCCCGCAGTAACATGAAGTGACATCTGTAACTGAGCTCTAATAATTCTATGGTGGTAAAATTTCAAAAAATGTATTGTTTTCTTAGCTTTGATTTCTCCCCTTGAGGCAAGATTTCCTTGCTAATGTCACCTATAGGCACACATTAATTAGGTGTAAGGTATAGGAATAGACTAATGGTTATATGACTCTGGCCAAAACAGTGAAATTACATAGCATTCAGTGAAAAGTTGTAGCTTTCAACATCTGTAAATTGAAGGGAAAGTGCACTTTGAAGTTTTATTTACAAGGCTGATGATATGGCTCAGTGGGTGAAGGTGTTTGCTGGAAAGCCCAACGACCTGAGTTCAATTCCTGGAATACACATGAAGTTGAAAAGGGAGAACCCAGTCCTTTGACTACTACAATTGCTCCATAGTACATGTACACACACACACACACACACACACACACACACACACACACACACACACACACGATACAAAATCATATGTAAATATCTTTTTAAAAAGGTGTTCAGAACCTTATCAGAAGCTTAGTTTAAAAACCAGACCAGAAGACTGACGAGTGGGTAAGGGTACTTGCCTCCAAATCATTCTCTGAGTTTGACCCCTATGACCCACGTGCTGGAGAAAGAGAGCTGACTTCTACAATTTGTCTTCTGGCCTCACATGTGCCATGGCAAGCATACACACTAATAAATAAATCTAATTTCTTAATGTTTAAAGCCCAAACAAAATAATAGCCTCAACAAGAATTAATCTCAAATTTTCACTAATTTATCCTGCCATTTCTTTTTATTAATTCTTCTTTTTCTTTCTTTGGGTGCTTTGTTTTGTCTGTTGCAGGGCCGGGGATTGAACCCAGAGCCTGTGTGCATTCAGCTGGCACAGTAGCACTAAGTCTCATCTCCTGCTCACTCAAAGGGTTGTTTGTTGTTTTGCTTGTGTTGTTTTTAGACAGGACCTCACTATGTACCCCAGGCTGCCCTGGAATGAGAGGCTGGGGTTGGGTGTTTACATGACTTATATTAGTTCTTACTTACCAGTTGCTGGTTTGACACTTTGAGAGACACGTTGTTGCTCTGTTGACCCAACATAGATTAAAAGACGCTTTGTGGAATAAGCAAGGTTTTAACTGAATTCTAAAAGTTGAAAGCACCATAGATGTGGAAGGCAGAAAAGTGTGTGTGCTTCATTCGGGAGAGAGAGGGGTCATTAGAGACAAAGAGAGCCCTCTGCATTCATTGGAACTGAAGGAATTCACCTAAGTGAGCAGGGTCCTCAAGTCTGAGTTTAAGATAGCAGCTTGGTAGACTCTGTCCTTTGCCTGTCTCCTTCCAGTTTTCCTGTCCAGAGGTTCTCAAATCTAGTCACCACCATGGTCAAGAGTCTCCATTCTGAAAACAGTGTTGATCCTTCTCTTCAAAAAATTGATTTTTATTTTATCTGCATTGGTGTTTTGTCTGCATGCATGTCTATATGAAGGTGTCAGATCTTGGAGTTACAGACAGTTGTTAACTTCCATGTGGATGCTGGGAATTGAACCCTGGACTTCCGAAAAAGCAGTCAGTGCTCTTAACTATGCTGAGCCCTCTCTCCAGCCCTTCAGTGATGATCTTGTAACTCCGTTTAAGCAGAAATAGAAATTATCATTTTTATACAGTATGAAGATTTTTTCATCCTAGGGTGTCATTAATCGATAAATGGGTAAAGTGTCCAATATACACAATTGAATGCTTTTCTGTTGTTTTGGGCTTTGCTTGCTTGCTTGGTTGTGAATCCTGGTCTTATCTAGACCAGCCTGGACTGGAACTCTTGATCCTCTGCCTCCACCTGCAGAATGGTTGAATCAGAATCCTGTGCCACCATGGCTGGTATAAGGTTATTTTACAGGCGTTAAAATATTGTTTTCGTTTGAAATTACATGGATGAAACTAGAAATTGGAAAGTGGAATGATCCAGAAACAAAAAGGTAAGTACTCTGAGAGCACAAGTGCAGAATCTGAAAATGTTGCCTTTATAGAAACAGAGAATAAAGTAGAGTAGTTGTCAAAGACTTGCCAAAAGCAGGTAGAGCAGAAATGTAGTGAGAGCGTATTAATCAGTGAATTCAAAGGTGCAATCAGAGGGAATAGGTCCTGCCATTCTATTACAGACAGCGAGTGATTTTAGTTAATATTAATGTGGTATGTATTTCAAGAAAGCTAGAGGAAGAGAATTCAGTTTATCTCATCACTATGACTCATCAAGACTTAAAGTCATAAGCTAATTATTGTTTGATCACTTCATAATATGAATACATTATATATATTCATATATATGAATATATGGGGCTGAAAAGATGGCTCAATCAATAAAGTGCTTGCTATGCATAAGGACCTGAGTTTGGGTCTCCAGCATCTACCAAAAGGGCCAGCAATTCCAGAACCAGAGAGAGACTGGAGGATCCCTGGGTCCAATTAGCCGGCCAGCTTAGTCAAATTAGTGAGCTCCAGATTCAAAGAGAAACCTCATCTCAAAAAACTATAGCAGTTAACAACTGAAAAAGATATTGGATGTCAACTTCTACCCCGGCTCTGCAAACACACAGAATTCAGGCATGCACTGTAGTATCCATCTATAATCTCAACTACTCAGGAGGCTGAGGCACGTGAATCAAGAGTTCAAGGTCATCCTGGGCAACTAGTGAGACCATTTCAAAATAAAATAAAAAAATCAAAGTGCTGTGGTATATTTCACTAACATACACAAAGCCTGGCTCAATCCCCAGCACCATAAATAAATAAATAAATAAATAAACAAACAAACAAATAAATAAATGGATCTTCAAAGGTTTGTGCTAAGCAAAGAAAAATTCCTAAGGAATAACAGAAAACAAGAAACTGTTATTAAATAATGTGATTTCTTGAAGGATGGGAAAGCACTGACATTGGACTATATCAGGCATCTGGTCCACATGGCAGGAAGAGTACTAGAAGCCTCACTGACAGTGTCAGCACTAGAGTAATAGGCAAAGAAATCATGACACCTGGAACTGCTGTTGGGAGGAGAGTGTGAATATATTATTGTTCCAAGATAATAGATGGAAAGAACTAAGACAGATTGAAATGAGCCGGACACAGTGGCCCAAACCTTTAATTGTAGTGCTCTGAGAGGGTGAGGAAGGAGAATTCCCATGAGTTCAGGGTCAGCCAGTGACTATAAAGTGAAAAACTATTATTTTTTAAAAAAAGATGGTGATAGTTTTTTTTCTTTCTTGTCTGTTTTTTAATCCTGGAGTTTGAACTAGGGCCTCAAACACATTTTCTATCTAACTACACATCCAACCCCCTCTTCATACTTTTCTGATAGGAGACACTTCAACATATTTTAGGCTACGGATATAGAATTGATAACAATAGAGTAGACCAGGTATGACTGACTGACTGACAATGTCTCAGAAACCCTGGAAGATAATACAGTTGATAGCACCATCGGAAAATTTACTGGATCAATAGCACAAACACAAAATCATATGAGAGAAAGGTCTAGAATTTTATACTTAAGGACCTCTTTCCTTTTAGATAAAAAAAAAAAAGTATTTCTGAAAGATAAAGAATTTAAAGATCGACCCCTGAAATGCCAACAATTTTACTAAGTATATCAGATGGAAATGAAGTAGAGACAGTAGACTCACCATCAACTTGGCAGGAAAAGATGGATTCTCTGTTGATATCACCTCTCCAGAGCCTCCCACTCCAGCTGCTCCCTGGAGGCAGTCAAAGTCTGGATACCTGAACAGGGGCTAATGAGTTACATGGGGCAAGACACTCTTGGGGCCACTAAAAATAAGCACATCCTCAAGCATCATGGTCCCCAAAGCAGATCCTAGATCTTAGTGGCTCATAAAAAGATTCCTCTGATATGACATTAGCCCCTTTATTCATGGGCAGATTCAACAGAATTCAGATTCACCTTCTGTTTAGTTGTAGGACTCTAAAAATGTGTGGACAGGCTTCCTGGGGAAACCGGTATATTAACATAACATACCGGTTATGTTAACAGTAACTTTTGAAGAAATTGATATCAAATTCAAAGGCCTTCATAGCATTTAATCATTATTCATTTTAAAGACAATTTAAAGGACAACATATTTAAAGCATACTTTCATGTGAAATTTATATTTAATAATTTTATTTAACCTACCCCATTACAAAACTCTACCCTGCAGTTCCTCAGTCAAACTCACAGAATGTGACATATTTGAAGATGTAATTTTAATTTGCCTATTACTAACATTCTTGTCAACACCAGTTTTTAGAACCCAAAGACCGCCTTGTTTCTTCCAGGTGGAGGCAGCTGATTGTCTACAATCTCTGTTGCTCATTTACAGAGGATTCCGAATTTTTGATCCAACACAAGTTCAGCTGCTCCCAAGCCAAGGTTGTTCATTTCACTTCTGATTTAAATCCTATAGAATCCTGGCTGTCACCTGGAGAAATGATATCTACACATAAGTTTACGAATAGAATAAATTCTAGACCAGAGTAGGATCCTGAATTCCAGATTTGATGAACATCCTTGCATGCCAGAAGTAAAGGAATGTAAATAGTTTCTATCCCATTCAAACACAGGTCTTAAAATATACAATCTGTACTGATTTCAATCTTTTTGCTGTAGCAAAGATGTCTTATGAAAAGCTAAGCTTATCTGGGTATTCCTGACAAGTGACTTCCACCATGTGTGCAGCAGAAAAAAATACTATCTAAATCATAGTGTCAACAATGGTCATAATCAATTTATCTCATTTATGAATTTAAGATAGGCCAGAACTAATATCCTCATCTTTGGTCTTCCACTACTCAATGAGAATGAATTTATAATAATAAAGCATTAAAATTTGACATCATAATTAATATATTTTCATGAATTGACACTCCCTATAAACGCCCATTCTGGTGCCTATCTTTTCATATATAATCAAGTTAACATGACATTATACTTAATTTAGTGAGCCTCAACCCATGGTCAATCCATAATGAATAGTCTTAGAAGAAAAACAAAAAATGCCATTAATATGAAGACAGAGATTGAAGCTCCCACAGGTACAAACTACAAAGTTCCAAGGAGTGCCAGCAGGTGGTCACCAGAAGAACACAATGACACAAAAAAGGATTCAGGTTTGTGGAGGTTTGAGAGGGATCCCATCCCTGCTCATTCCTTGATTTTTAATTCATAGCTTTTAGAACTGTGAAACAATAGAGTTCTGCTGTGTTGAGCCCTCATATTCATCACGGGCAGCCCTAGAGAACTAATACAACCATATGGAAACATATCTTGAAATAATCTGTACTAATTTGATTCTAACTTGTGATTACAATGAATTACAAATGCCTTATCAGAGTGTACACTTTTCTTGTTTCAGATCATCTGTGGAACACTGAGAACCTTTGAAAGAAGAATCAAAGGTAAGTGATGACAGTATTCAATAAACGCCAATTCTTAGTTTACACAATGTTTAGAATTCTAGATGTCTTGAAACAAGACCTGCAAATCTGAAAGATAAAGAAATTATAAACTCTATTGTCACTGGAAAATGTGCTTTTGCTGATGAGTTCTTAGTTGAAATGGTGTATTTGAGCTATTGAGCTTGCCCAGGTTTCCACAAAGGATGAAAAGGCAATAATATTATCCCGTCTATTTGGAAAGAGAAACAGCTGGGAAATGGGAATGGAGAAGCAGACTTTAAAATCTCAAGACTTATTAATTACAGATTTATACTTAGAATGCAAGTATTTTGCTTCTATTTTATTAGATTTTATAATTTATTTCAAATATTTTCCCTTTTGTCATTAGAGTAACTGCCACTAAAGCAATCACTGAAAAGAATATAAAGAATCTGGGATCAAAGAATACAACCAGAAAGCCCCAGTAAGCAGAAGGTAAAGTTTCTTCTCAGCCAGGCAGAAACCTTGTGAATAGAGAAATTTTGTTTGTAAAGGATTAACAGTTCTACAAGATTCCACACAGGACAGCAATTTTAAAAAAAATTAATGCTTGACTATGCATGATTGCCTATCAATATCTGCCTCCAGTGGATGGAAAGAAATTGAAGTGAAACCTTACCTATCCAAACAGACTGGGTTTTGAAGTACTAACATTTTCCTCGTTCAGGAGATAATGCAACCATTGCATAGACAACTGCTGCTAGCAATTTTTCAAGGTTTTCCTCGAGAACAGTTAAGGCTTTCACTAATCCAAAATTAATTACTACTAATCTATACCATTTTTAAAAACATTGTCTCTTCTAGTCCCACCCAGTCTTGAACTTTTCATGTTACAAGAACTTTTTCTTTTTAATTAATTTTTTCTTTTTTATTGTTTTTTGAAAATCAATGTCAAACATTATATAAAAAAGCAAAAAATTCAGAATATAAACAAAAAACCCATACAGTAATAATACTTCTCTTTTCTCTAAAACATATGAAGAAACATACAAAATAAAATCTAAAGCTCCTCAAGCCAGATTAGGCTCAGCTACGGATGTAAAAAGCATAGTAGGTCACAGCTAATGCCCACGGATGCACTATGGCCCCCACAAATTTCTGCTAAACAACCCTTCTACAGTCACACAAGAAGGTTTGTGTGTGTGTGTGTGTGTGTGTGTTTCAAATCACTTTATTCACCCATCATGTTTCAATGAAATGAGAATGTTTTTGCTTAAAGTCCACTAATGGGTGAGTACATTTCCTGCTTATCTTTCTGGGTTTGTCATACCTCACTCAGGAGGATATTCTCCAAATTCATCCATTTGCCTGCAAATTTTAGGATATCATTTTTTCTTACTACTGAGTAGTACTCCATTGTGTAGATGCACCACAGTTTGTTAGTCCACTCTTCAGTTGAAGGGCATCTAGGTTGTTTCCAGGTTCTTGCTATTACAAATAATGTTGCTATGAACATAGTTGATCTAATGCTTTTGGGGTGCAAATGTGCATCTTTAGGATATATACCTAAAAGTGGTATTGCTAGATCCCTGGGGAGATTGATTCCCAGTTTTCTGAGAAACCGCCATACTGTGTTCCAGAGTGGCTGAACAAGCTTACACTCCTACCAACAATGGAGGAGTGTTCCCCTTGCTCCTCAACCTCTCCAGCATATGCTGTCATCTGTGTCTTTCATCTTAGCCAATCTGACAGGTGTAAGGTGGCATCTCAAAGTTGTTTAGATTTGCATTTCTCTGAAGGCTAAAGATGTGGAGCATTTTTTCAAGTGCCTTTCAGCCATTTGTAATTCTTCTGCTGAGAATTCCCTTTTTAGTTCTGAGCCCCATTTTCTGATTAGGTTATTCAGGGTTGTGGGCTCTAGTTTCTTGAGTTCTCTATATATTTTAGAGATCAGTCCTCTGTCACTTGTAGGGTGGGTAAAAATCTTTTCCCATTCTGCAGGTTGTCGTTTGGTTTTAATGACTGTGTCCCTGGCCTTACAGAAACTTCTCAGTTTCAGGAGATCCCACTAATTGATTGTTATTCTTAATGTCCGTGCTACTGGTGTTATATTTAGGAAGTGGTTACCTATGCCAATGCATTGGAAGGTATTTCCCACTTTCTTTTCTATCAAGTTCGGTGTAGCTGGTTTTATGTTGAGGTCTTTGATCCACTTGGATTTGAGTTTTGTGCAGGGTGATAGGCTTGGATCTATTTGCGTTTTTCTACATACTGCCATCCATTTATATGTTACATGGCTTTGAAAAACTAATCTTTCTACCCTGAGATTACATGTGTGAACTACCATGAGCTTTTATTTTTATTTGTTCAAGAGGTTTTCTCAGACCCATTTATTTTTATTTTCATGCTATGTAATGTTAAAGGTTTTTTGTTAACTTTTTAAGTTGGTATGCAAAGTAATTAATTTCTTTATGACAACCTCATACTTATATGTCATTATATTCTGTCCTAATTCACCCCCTCCTTTGTTGCCCAGACACCCTATAGGTTATAATTATGCTGCTGATGGGGCTAGAGATGTAGGTCAGTTGCAGAATGTGTGTTCGGCATGCTGGGGCCCCTGGTAATATGTAGTACTAAATTAAGTCATGAGAAGTCTATGAGGGAAGGAAATGCATTAAAGACTTCAGGACCAATTATTTAAATAGAAAAATGGATTCTTTTATGAAGCTAATATTTTTTAAAGTTCAGAGTAGAAGGTTGGATTTTTTTCTTTTATGCTGAGAATTTAATTATAAAGTGAGGGGAAAAAAAGCAAGCATTGGACAGACAGTCCTCAACTCTTTGTTGGATGGCTCTGATGATGAAGAATCACTGTTTCAACCCTGAAACCTAAAAACATTTACAGTAGTGACTCTTTTTTTTCTTCTTTATTTTGTATTTATCAAAAAAACAGTAAAAAGAATTTAAAAATGCGGAAGAGTTAACAATAACTATACAGAGGATAATAATCATAAGCATGGCTTATCAAGGGTGGAAATGCAAATAAGATTGCTACACATATATTTACTTTGTGTTCAGCTTTCCCTCTGAATTTTTTTTTCCATCCCTGTATATCCTTATTTAAGGTCCCTTCCCCCTCCCACCACATCTGGTCATTTTACTTCTCTGCAACTCCCCATCCCCTCCCTGGGCAGGGAGCAGACAGTCCTATGGTCCCACTGGCCCAACAATGCTTGGATCAGTCTTCACTCCTGGCCAAATCCAGTTTTGTCCCCCCTCCCTCAAGAGTGATTCAGGTGTTCCTATAGATGGACTGGGGTTTGAAGGGTCAGTCCAGGGTGTTTCTGATCCCAAGCTGTTCAGTGGTTGTGGTTTGCCGCTTGGGCATGTTTGGCTTTTTTTTTCTTGTTTGTTTGTTTAGAGACCACTAGTGAGTGAGTACATCCCCTGCTTATCTCTCTGAGTTTGTGATACTTCGCTCAGGAGGATATTCTCCAAATCCATCCATTTGCCTGTGAATTTTAGGATATCATTTTTTCTTACTGCTGAGTAGTATT
>PVIH01031027.1:0-11367 GCA_004025045.1 Sigmodon hispidus | reverse complement strand
AAACAAGTTCCCCAGGTGCTTATGGTACATATCAATCTAGCAATCCCTTATCTTTATCTGGAACAAGGAAGAGTCGTAAGAGTAAAATGTACCTTAATATTATGCAGTACTTAAGTCACTAACAGAGTTGCTTCTTTAAGTATATACCTTGCTACCAGAAAAAAGTATGAAAGCTGTTGCAGATTACAGAATGAAAACTCAGAAAGACACAATCATACTATAAAACACTCAGCCTCCGGCAAATTGTTTTCCAACAAATCTGCCATAGTAAATGTTTCCATCACCTTGACAACTGCCAGGGAAATTTGTTTGAGAATTATGATGCTGAGTTTGATTCGTATTTTTTTTTTTTACTGTAGTATTTCGTTACATGTGTCACCTTTGAAATACAATGGTGTCTAAACAAAGAAGTATCACTGGTTGAAAAGGATATTTAGTTGTTTTCTACATTTAAATATGGTAAATGAGCACACTCAAAACACTGCAACTTAGTTACGTATTGAGGAAACACATTTACCTGTAAGAGGAGAACATTGCTTAGGTCCCTTGGAAAGTAAGTACATTATATACCATTGCAAGAGATACCAATGTCTCTTCACTCAGCAATGTCACATTCCTGAAACTTGAGTTTCTTAAGGACTGTTGAAGATGTGTCAATATTGGTCTCCTATATAGTTTTAGCCAGTTAAAAGTCCCAAGGTATATATATTTGTACCTGTCTTACAATTCATATTTTGCCCACTTTAATTATCTAAATTTAATTTTCAGAAGTAACAACTATTTGGGATAGAAATATTGACAAGCCATATGACAATACTTTCTGAAAGAACCCTAGAACAAAGTTAACAAGCGAAATATACTTATTTTACAGAAACATATTTAATTGTGACAGGATTTTTGCCTGAAGCTTTGCCCTGTAGGCTGTTGGGAGTTGATAAATATCTTTATACCTTTGAATAAAATTCTTTTTGTCAAATAGAACTGTTTTTAAAAATAACCTCTTAGACAATGAATTGATTTTTCTGAATTACTTTGTCACCAGTAGAGATTGTGCTCTTAGATATATTGCTACATTGAAGAAGTGTTTTAGGGTTATATAGGTGTACCTTCATTATATGTAATCTAACTCCTTCTCATCACCTTCCATGGGAGTTTACAACTTTTCTTTACCTAATACTAATGACATGCCATTTACTGTGGTAGAAAGCAACAGCAGAATCACATCACTTACCATCTTCCTTACTCCATACGTAAATTTATTTCCACCCTACAGGAAAGCTCCTGAATAGTGCACCAGGATTTCATCAATATATTTCACCCTTTTCTGTTCTACAGCATAAGCACTCATTTTAAATCCCACGTTACAATGCAGACACACTGATAAGATACAAGGCAAATGGAAAGATACAATTCACATCAGAAGAGGAGTTCCAAGGCATAAAGGCCCTGGTATATTTTGCCTGAAAACAGTATTAAGCAGTAATCACAATCCAGTTTTTTTGGTAAAGACTTCTTTGACTTTCACAAATCATATTGAAGTTACTGAAGTGAAATGGCTCATACTTTTATAAAAAGAAATCACCTATTTAGAACACTTAGAAAAAATTGAGAGAGATCATAGATCCACTGTAAAATTGTTTATTCATGTGTTAACAGAAAATTTTTATTTTTTAACAGTAAATTTTTAATAAAGATTTTAGCATTAATCATTCTGTTAGGCTACAATTTCTTTTTTTCTTTTCTTCCTTTTATCTACAATAGTGTATTAAGCTTCTGGTGAACTCTTTTGAACTCAATGTACTGTTTTCGCATAGAGGAAATCTAGGATGGAATAAATTGTGATTCCACTGAATGATGGTTTATCTTTAGAGAGCAACCATGAACTCAATATTTCCTAATACAAACTAGAAAGCTTAGAGTCAATATTGTGTTTTATTTTTTTCATATTGTATAGGATTTCAAAGCAATTTTCCTTGCTAACAAATTCTCTCTTCATTTTTTCTTTATTCATTTATATCATATCTTCCTTTACCTTTATTTTATTGGTTCCCATGATATTTATGAAAATTGATGAAAGAGAGAAGGAAGGAAAGATGAGAAAGATAGGAGAAAATAGCTTGCCTAATCAACACATTTTATCTGTTATTTCCAGGATGAATTCAAATTTTGGAGAGGAAGACAGGATGGCAATTTCAATGAAAAATGAATAATCAGTTACATATAATCATGGGGCTCTTGGCCACTGATGTCCAGTCTGGCATCAACATATCTGTAAGTTGTAAACTCTTAACAGAAAAAAATTCTTGGAAAGCATTTTTAACACTCAAGTTAGAATCAACTCTCTCGTATCCTCTGCACTTGGACTATAAATGTATTATGTATTTAATTATTCAGACTCCTAAATTAATTGTCACTTTTTTCTGACTGAAAAAAATGGCAACTAAGAAAACAGACTTATTTTTATGATGTATTTCTTAAAATTAAGCTGCTATCACAATATAATCTTGTGCATATTATTTTCAATTCATTGTTCATTTTACCCCTTTGTTTTTATGTGTTCTTATTAGTCTCCTTAAAATACATTAATTTCTCACACAACAGATTCACAATCTAGTAGTTTTTCTAGACTCAGCTTAAATTATCTTCTTTCTAAGCAGTCTTTATCAACCATCTCCAGGCGAGCTGGATACTTGCCTAAGTACTTCCATAAGATCCTTTGCCTACTCCTTGACACATTGAATCTATTTATATATCTTTCTAATGCATTCTGTGCTACACTGAATCTATTTATATGTTTTTCTGATGCTTTCAGTGCAACATAAATGGATAAGGTATCTGTTTTATTCATTGTTGTCCATAGCACCTTTATCCACATCTTTTTGCAAGATGTATCAAATCAAATGAAAAAAATCATCCAGTATTCTAAATGATGAGAGATACAGATGACCTAAACATATTGAGAAAACAGTAGCTTCTTTGACAATTTTATGATTTGAATAACTTTGAAATAGACACAGCCAGAATGTCTATGTACTTCATTTAGTGACTGTGTAGTTGGAAATTTTCTATAATACAACCCAATTGTTAGGTAAGTTTACAAAGACATTCTTCTGTGGGTGACAGCTGTCCCACAGACTACCTGTTTTTGGCCTATCTTCACTAAGTCCCAAATCACCAGGTAATTTCCCCTCCAGTGCTTCCATACATTGAAAAGCACCAGTAGTTGTTTTCAATCCTGCAGAGGCAATTAAACTCTTCCGTTGGTAAGGACATAAACCAATTATAGCTAAAACTGCTACATCTTTTAGATAAAATCAGTAATGCTGATACTAAGGCACTGGGTGCCTGAATTCTGCACTATGTTGTAGACAGATTTCTCATTTCCCTCAATATTTTGTTATAAAATCCATTTCTGAAATGCAGATGTCACAAGTTGCCCTGATGTGCCATGTTCTTAGCTAACAGTATGTTTTTAATGGGAATTTAAATTTCTTATGCAAATGGACTAGTAGAAATCTTTATTATTTTAAAGAAAACTGAAAAGTTTTGGTGTCACAGTTCCTCTCATTTGTGAATTTTTAAAAATACTTGGCATTTACTATGGCCACATAATTGTACACTTAGAAAATATTTTTTTCCTGAACATGTGGCAAATCAAATTATTACACAGGAGGGGGGTTAATGAAATTGTCTGCCACTAGAGTAAATAATTGAGGGACACAGAAGTGGGCATTAGGTTGATTAGCAGCTTTGTGCCCTAAATCATGCCTTGTTAGAGTTTAAATGGAAAACGATGACTTGAATTAAGCAACACTACCCACCTAATGTTTTTGTGATGATAAGCTATATTCTGTTTATCTTTTAAATTATGTAATTATGGCTCTAAAATGCACCAATAATAAAATATTTCCTTTTTCATCTGTCACAATCTAATTAAAAGAAAACAGTAATGACTTTTAGAGATAGTTATGGAAAGGTCAACAAATATGCTCTCCCAAACCTGCTAACAACTAATCGTGCAATTTGTAAAATACAAAACCTTAGTTTAAAAAGGAAATGATTCTTTACTCAGTAAGTTTTTGGATATTTAAGTGCCTATCTAAAGTTTTGGGTTATTTTATCTTACCTATCCCTGCCCTTACTTTTAATATAAGAGTAGTTTCTTTTGTAAATTCACATATATCCTTGGTATCACACAGACGACCATAGGATAAACTTGATTTATATATTTTAAATTTGATTATTTGCTTTCTGAAGTGGCATTCTTCTAGCCCTTTATTTATTTCTAATCCTCTACCAATAGGTTTCCAAAATAATGACAGTATCAATGATGATAGTGTCAAATTGAATATAATGCTTTGTAAAATAACTATTTCCCTAAAATATTAAAAGGACAGTTTTGGAATTTCTTAGTTTATAGAAACGAGTGGATTTGACATCTGTTCCATTATTGCCAAATATATTTTAGTGTGAATAATTTTAGTTACATTTTGTATTATTTTGAAGAAATGGGAATGAGTGTTATCAAATAAATATACTATGAAAACAAGTATAAATGTTAAGATGCAAAAATTTGTTGATAGTAATTAGACATTACAGTGAGACAAAATGATACATAATGTTCACATTTCAGATACAGTAAATACATGACTGTCATCTGAATAAGTGTTTGCCATATAATAAATAAATTATTTAGTAATAGAATATAGCCTCAAATATAAGCTGAATAAATATAACATGAAGATTTCTGTCTTGGAAGACAAATAGTTAATATACTAAGAGAATAATCTGCTAGATAAGTTAAATAGCAATCCATACACTCATTCAATAAATATTTATTGTGTTCCTACCCAGAGAATGCCATGCATTGCTCAGGGCTCTTGCAATTCAGCAGTGAACAGGAGACAATTATCCTAACTAGGAAAGTAGAAGTTTCTAAGGAAATTTTTCTTGAATATTTTAGTTAAATATTAAATAAGAAAATGTAATCAGTGTTTACTTTGTTAATTAAGACATTTATATTTAGAGAAAACTGTTTTTCAGAAGCAAGTAGCCTGTTATACATTTAAGAGTTAATTTTTCTCTGCATGATATTCTACTATAATCATAGATCAATACCTTGCTTAGCCATCAACAAGGTATGACCTTTTGCTTTGCTGTTTAATCTTTTTGTCCTCCAAAACTCAAATGTGTGGCAATGGTTCTAGTAATAATCTTTTGCTACATCAAGCAAGTGTAATGAATTAGGATTCTTCAGAAGATAATGATTAGAAGTAAAACGATGGGATACATTAAGAAACATTTTTGCTAATCTTGGAATTTACTTTTCACAGAGGCTTTATTAAGGAGACATATTAAGTGATGGCTTGCTAGCACTCTGTATAAATCACTGAATCAAGAACAGCCACCTGGAAACCATCAGGAAAAGGAACAATATGTAGAGCCCCAAAGGGAGGGTTCAGACTGTATTTCTGTGTATGGACTGGCAACTTGGAGCCCATTCCCCCCAGAGGTACACCTAACCCAGTTTTGATATTAGGATGAGAAATTTGCCTGGAGTGGATGCTAAGCAAATCCACTTTGGGACCTCTTGCCTTTTCTGGGGAGGCACTGGGTGATTGGGAGGAGGGAGGCTGAAGGCTTGAGGGGTCTAGAGGAATAAAGGAGTTAGAAAAAGGGGAAACATGGATAAAAAGGCATTTTATTCTATAAAAATAAATAAATAAAAAAGAAAAAATCACAACTGAAGAAAGAAAGCAAGAGGAAGATGAAGACAGTAAAAAAGCTGGAAATTTCTAACAAGTAAGAAATTGGGAAACAAATTTGTAAAAAAAAATGATTGTGTACATATGATTGGAGATAAAGTGCTGGAGAGAAGAGTGAATAACTGGGAGGGGTGGGAGGGGTAAGGGAGTCAGAATAAAGGGATACATGGTTAAAACATATGACTTTATTCATACTAAAAACAATAAATTTTTGTAAAATCAACATATATCCTTTTTATTTTATATATTTTATTTTATTTATAATGAATAAAATGATATGTTTAACCATGTATTTCCTTGTTCAAGGTCCTTTGCCCTCCCACCCCTTCCAGTCACTCTCTCTTCTCCACATCTCTTATTCTCCTCTCCAGCAAGGGCAGGAGGTCCCAAAGTCCCAAGTTGCCAATATGGCTTAGTTCAGCATCCACTCCAGGCAGATCCAATTTCCTCACCCCAACATCAAGAATGGGTCAAACATTCCTCTGTACGAAGTGGGACCCAAGGTGCTAATCCAAGGTGTTTCGCATCCCAAGCTGTTTAGTGGTTGTGGTTTGTAGCTTGGACATGCTTTGCTTTTTGCTTTTTTGTTTAGAGTCCACTAATGAGTGAGTACATCTCTTGCTTATCTTTCTGGGTTTGTAATACCCCTCTCAGGAAGATATTCTCCAAATCCATCCATTTGCCTGCAAATTTTAGGATATCATTTTTTCATACTGCTGAGAAGTGCTCCACTGTGTAGAAGTACCACAGTTTGTTAATCCATTCTTCAGTTGAAGGGCATCTAGGCTCTTTCCAAGTTCTTGCCATTAAGAATACTGATGCTGTGAACATAGTTTAGCTAATGCATTTGGAGTGTGAAAGTATAAACCTAGAAGTGGTACTGCTGGATCCTTGGGGAGATTGCTTCCAAGTTTTCTGAGAAACCACCATACTGCATTCCAGAGTGGCTGAACATGCTTAAACTCCCACTAACAATGGAGGAGTGTTCCTCTTGCTCTGCATCCTCTCCAACATAGGCTGTCATCTGTGTGTTTTATCTTAGCCAATCTGACAGGTGTAAAGTGGTATCTCAAAGTTGTTTTGATTTTCATTTTTCTGATGGCTAAATAAGCTGAGCACTTTTTCAAGTGTAGTTCAGCCATTCGTAATTCTTCTGCTGAGAATTCCCTTTTTAGTTCTGAACCCCATTTTCTGATTGGGTTATTTAAGGTTTTGAGTGCTAGTTTCTTGAGTTCTCTCTATGTATTTTAGAGAGCAGTCCTCTATCACTTGTAGGGTTGGTGAAAATCTTTTCCCATTCTGTAGGCTGTTGTTTTGTCCTATAGACAGTGTCCTTGGCTTTACAGAAGCTAATCAGTTTCAGGAGGTCCCACTTATTGATTAGTGTTCATAGTGTCTGTGTCAGTGGTGTTATATTTAGGAAGTGGTCACCTGTGCTAATTCATTGGACTATATTTCCCACTTTCTTTTCTATCAAGCTCAGAGTGACTGGGATTATGTTGAGGTCTTTGATCCACTTGGATGTGACTTTTGTGAAGGGTGACAGACTTGGATCTTTTTGCATTTTTTTTTTTTTTACAAACTACTAACAAACTGTGCTAACATCATTTGTTAAAGGTATTATCTTTTTCCTATTGAATATTTTGGGACTCTTGGTCGAAGATCAGGTGATCATAGGTTTTTGGGTTAATGCCCATATCCTCAATTTGATTCCATTGACCCTCAAGTCTGTATTTATGCCAGTACCAGGCTGTTTTATTACTGTAGCTGTGTAGTATAACTTGAAATCGAGGATGGTGATGCATCCTGAGGTTCTTTCTTGAGCAAAATTTTTTGGCAATTCTGCCTTTCCTTTTATTCCAAATGAAGTTGAGAATTGTTCTTTAAAGGTCTGTAAAATATGTTGGAATTTTGATGGTCAGTGCATTGAATCAGAAGATTGCTTTTGGCATAATTGCCATTTTTACTATGTTGTTACTACCTATCCAGCAACATGGGACAGTTCTCTATTTTCTGATATCCTCTTTAATTTCTTTCTTCAGTGATTTAAAATTTTTGTCTAATAGATCTGTTACTTCTTTGGTTATATTTACTCCAAAGTATTTAATGTTATTTGCTGAGACTATGAAGGATCATATTTCCCTTACTTCTTTTTCAACCGTTTTATCTTTTGTTTATAGGAGGGCTACTGATGCCCCTTAACTTAAAAATGGATTAACAAACTGTAGTACATCTACACAATGGAATACTACTCAGCAGTAAGAAAAAATGATATCCTAAAATTTGCAGGCAAATGTACATTTTTGGAGAATCTACTCCTGAGCGAGGTATCACAATCCCAGAAACATATGCAGGTGATGTGCTCACTCATTAGTGGACTCTAAACAAGCAAGCAAGCAAACAAACAAACAAACAAGAAAATAGCAATGCATGCCAAAGCTGAAAACCACAACAACTGAACTGCTTGGGATCAGAAACACCTTGGACTGACTCCTTGGATCTCACTCCCCCTAGAGGAACACCTGACTCAGTCTTGAGGTTGGGGGAGAAAACTGGATCTGCCAGGAGTGGAGGCTAAACTAATCAATATTGGGACCTTGACACTTTCAGTCAGCCTGCTCGGGGTGGGAGTGGGGGGTGGGGGTGGTGGGGGAGTTTGGGTGGACCTTGAGGAGAAGAGAGAATGACCTGATGTGGTGGGAGGAGGAAGGAACCTTGAATAAGGATATACAGGGATAGAAAGTGTGACTTCTTTGTTCATAATAAAAAAGGAACAAACTCTTAGATTCATTGATTCTTTGTATTGTTCTTCTTCTTTCAATTGTATTATTTTGAGCTCTAAGTTTGATTATTTCCTGCAGTTTACTCCTTCTAGGTGAATTTGCTTATGATTGTTATAAGGCTTTCAACTGTGCTGTTAGTTCTCAGGTGTGTGATTTCTCTAGGTTTTTCACATAGGCATCTAGTGCTATGAATTTTCCTCTTAATATTGCTTTCATTGTGTCCCACAAGTTTAGGTACATAGTGGATTCATTTTCATTAAAGTCTAGGAAGACTTTGATTTCTTTCTTAATTTCTTTCTTCACCCAGAGGTGGTTCAGCTGAGTGATGTTTAATTTTCATGAGTTGGTAGGCTTTCTTTGATTTTTGATATTATTGAACTATAACTTTAGGCCCTGGTAGTCCAATAAGATAAAAGGGATCATTTACATTTTTTTGCATCTGTTGATATTTGATTTATGACCAATTATGTGGTCAATTTTAGAGAAAGTTACATGAGGTGCTGAGAAATATGTATATTCCTATTCATTTGGGTGGAATCTTCTGTAAATATTTATTAAATCCATTTGCATCATAACCTCTGTTAGACTCCTAATTTCTGTGTTGAGTCTTTGTCTGGTTGACCTACTCAGGGGTGAAGTTGAGGTATTGAAGTTTCCCACCATTAGAGTGTGAGTATTGATGTGGAATTTGACCTTTAGCAGTGTTTCTTTTACATAGGTACGTGCCCTTATATTAGGGGCATACATATTCAGGATTGAAATCTCCTCCTGACCAATTTTTTCAGTGATGAAAAGTAATGTTCATCTTGGTCTTTTTTAATTGATTTTAGTTTAAAGTCTACTTTGTTAGATATTAGGATGGCATCCCTAGCTTGTTTCTTAGGGTCATTTGATTGGAAAATCTTTTCCCAACCCTTTACTCTGAGCATGTGTCTGTCTTTGTGGGTGATCTGTGTTTCCTGTATGCTGCAGAAGGATGCCTTCTGGTTTTGTATCCATCTTGTTAGTGTGTCATTTTATAGGTGAGTCGAGTCCATTGACATTAAATGATATTAGTCACCAGTGATTGATGTTTCCTGCTATTTTTGGTGGTAGCTTTTATGTATTTCCTTTCTCTGGGCTTTTGTTTTGTGGGATTATTGAATGTTTGGTGTTTCATGGGTGTATCTGGGATCCTTAGGTAGGTTTTTTTTCCCTCTAATGCTTTCTGGAGGGATGGATTGGTAGATAGATACAATTTCAGTCGGACTTTGTCATGAAATATCTTATTTTGTCCATGTTTGTGGATTGATAACTTTGGGTATAGTATTCTAGGATGGCAGCCATGCTCTTTTAGTGACTTTACAACATCTGATAAAACCCTTCTTGCTTTCATCATTTCCATTTAATAGTCAGGTGTTATTCAGATGGGTCTGCCTTTATAGGTAAGTTGACCTTTTTCTTTTGCAGCTCTTAAATTTTTTTCTTTGTTCTGAATGTTTTGTGGTTTGATCATTATGTAGCAAGCAGACTTCTGGGGGGTCATACCTATTTTTGTGTTCTTCAAGCTTCTACGAATTGGCACAGGCGACCACTTCCTAAATATAACACCAGTGGCACAGACACTAGGAACAACAATCAATAAGTGGGATCTCCTGAAGCTAAGATGCTTCTGTAAAGCCAAGGAAACTGTCAATAGCACAAAACAGCCTACAGAATGTAGAGCGCAAAACCTTGAATAAACCAATCAAAAAAATAGGGTTCATATCTAAAAAGGGAATTCTCAGCAGAGGAATTATGAATGGCTGAAAGGCACCTGAAAATGTCCTCCTCATCTTTAGCCATCAGAGATATGCAAATCAAAACAACTTTGAGATACCACCTAACACTTGTTAGATTGGCTAAGATAAAAGGCACAGATGACAGCCTATGTTGGAGAGGATGCAGAACAAGGGGAACACTCCTCCATTGCTGGTGGGAGTGTAAGCTTGTTCAGCCACTTTGCAAAGCAGTATGGAGGTTTCTCTGAAAATGGAGAATCAATCTCCGCAAGTATCCAGCAATACCACTTCTGAGTGTATACCCTAATGATACACAGTCATACTCGAAACACTATGTTCATAGTAGCATTATTTGTAATAGCAAGAACCTGGAAACAAACTAGATGTTCCTCTACTGAAGAATGGATTAACAAACTATGGTAAATCTACACAATGGAGTACTACTCAGCAGTAAGAAAAAAATGATATCCTAAAATTTGCAGGCAAATGGATGGACTTGGAGAATATTCTCCTGGCTGAGGTATAACAAACTCAGAAAGATAAGCAGGGGATATACTCACTCATTAGTGGTCTCTAAACTAACAAACAAGAAAAACGCCAAGCGTGCCCAAGCAGCAAACCACAACCACTGAACAGCTTGGGATCAGAAACACCCTGGACTGACTCCTTGGATCCCACTCCCCTTAGAGGAACACCTGACTCACTCTTGAGGGAGGGGGAACAAAACTGGATCTGCCAGGAGTGGAGACTGAACTAAGCAATATTGGGTCAGTGGGACCATGGGATTGTTTGCTGCCTGCCCAGGGAGGGTATGGGGAGTTGTGAAGAAGAGAGAATGACCTCATGTTGTGGGATGGGGAAGGGACCTTGATTAATGATATACAGGGATAGAAAGCATGACTTCTTTATTATTATTAATAATAATAATAGTAATAATAAAAGAATACAGAAAAAAAACAAAAAAAAAAGAGTCAGAGAATCTGGGTATGGTGGCAAATTTGCGCTTTCTCATACATTACTTGACTATGATGAGGTGAATTTTGATGATTGCTTCTCAAA
>PVIH01031026.1:0-11368 GCA_004025045.1 Sigmodon hispidus | reverse complement strand
GGCACTAAGACCAACAATCAATAAGTGGGATCTCCTGAAGCTGGGAAGCTTCTGCAAAGCCAAGGACACTGTCAATAGGACAAAACGCCAGCCTACAGAATGGGAAAAGATTTTCACCAACCCTACAAGTGATAGAGGACTGATCTCTAAGATATATAAAGAGCTCAAGAATTTAGATCCCAAAACCTTGAATAACCCTTGTTGTTTTTAGTGTCTATGCTACTAGTGTTATATTTAGGAAATGGTTGCCTGTGCCAATTCATTGGAGGGTATTTCTCACTTTCTTTTCTATCAAGTTCAGTGTGGCTGAGTTTATGTTGAGGTCTTTGATCCCCTTGTATTTGTGTTTTGTGCAAGGTGATAGTCATGCATTTATTTGCATTTTTCAACACACTACCATCCAGCCATGTCAACACCATTTGTTAAAAAGATGCTATCTTTCTTCCATTGAATATTTTGTGCCCCCCTGTCAAAATTCAGGTGTATATCAGTCTTTTGGTTAATGTCAGGATCTTCAATTTGATTCCATTGATTCACAAACCTATTTTTATTCCAGAAACAGGTGGTTTTCATTACTGTAGCTCTAAGTATAACTTGAAGTCAGGGATGGTGATGTCTCCTGAGTTCTTTTGTTGAGCAAAATTTTTTGTCAACCCTGGATCTCCTGTTATTCCAAATGAAATTGAGAATTGTTCTTTCAAGTTCTGAAAAAATTGTGTTGGGATTTTAATGAAAGGTACAGTGAATCTGCAGATTGCTTTTTCGTAAATTCTGGAATTTCAGTTGGCATGCCGTCTAATGTGCTTTTTTCCAAAATATTCTTCGCACTTGTGGAGTCTGTATATATTTGTAAAGTCTCTAAATACAGACTGCAATTAACACACACACACGCACACACACACACACACACACACACACAGAGAGAGAGAGAGAGAGAGAGAGAGAGAGAGAGAGAGAGATCTAAGTTAAATAAATGCTAAAAATTAATTCTGAATTTAGAAATGATGGCTAAGATCAGCAGGATCAAAAGTTAATGAATGTTCAGGGTGTTGATGAGGCTTCTTATGAGATTAGGGGCAAAGCTAAATTACTAAATACTTATTGATATGAGACAGTAAAAATATAAATAAATAAATACATACATAAATGATAAATAAATATATAAATAAGGAAATTTGTGTAAAAAGCCTGAGAAGATGAAGAGAGGGACCAGCAAGGGTGTTTTTTGACTCAACATAAGTTTTATTAGTCTTAGTTAACGACAAACAAGCCTCAGGAAACCATCTCTTATGACAGTTTTAATTCTTGCCATGAGAGATACCAGACTTGAGTTGGAAATTTCAGTTACTTCCTAGAATCTATGTTACTCTCCTGGGAATCCTACAAAAACAAGGATAAAACAATTCAAAAACACTCCCAGTAACCACAAAGACAGTTCATCTCCTGGTAGAATAAATTTCTCAACTAAAGAATTTGGACTTCACAGTCTTGTTTCATAGAGAGGCAGGTTCAAGCCTCTTCACACTGAGTCTCATTCCCAAACATAAAGAATGTCATGTCCTAGGGAATGGGCAATGGTGGAGAGATGGAAGGGCATCAGAGCAGGATCCTAGATTGAAGGCTCTAGATTTCTCTGTGTCCTCAAAAACATGTACTTTCATTAATGTGAAGATACATAAAAATAGAAACCTGATGTACAGAAGTACTACTTTAAACACAGCCCACTCCAAACAAAAATAAATTAAAACACATAAGTTCAATTTTTTCAAAGTTATGATAAAATAAAATATGTAAAAATTAAAAATCTTTACTTTTCAAAACTAAGTATTGCATACCAGTATTATTGCATGAATCAGCACCAAACTACATCCTTGAAACCAATTTCTTCAATTTAATATCTGGAATAAATAAATATTCATAAATCTACATTATTTTTCCTAAATAATAAACATTTTGTTATAAAAGCTTCTTTGGAGCTAATAAGGCAAAGTGGGTTGTACAATTCAAAACAATAAATGAGACTATGAATTACATTGCAACTATATATGAGAAATAGGTAATTCTTTAATTCTTTCCCCATTACTCAGTTTTGTCTCCTTCATCTGCTCAAGACATTTATATGTCTTAATCTTCTACCACAGAACTCATTACTCAACAACAGAAAACACAAACAAGGCCTGACACTGCTCATAAAACTGGCCCAGAGCTAACTCTGCCGCTCTGGCTGAGGAGCTCAGCCCTAGATTCCCAGGTCTTCTTATTTAGTGTTCAATGCTTAACTCAGAGCAGTGACCATGGAAAAGAGTATGAAGATTTTCTTGTTGCTTTGTTGGACTGACACCATGGATTCCACTCCCCTTAGTGTAACACCTGACTCAGTCTCAATGTTGGGGAGAGAAAACTGGATCTACCAGGTGTGGAGGTTGATCTGAGCAATATTGGGACCTTGGGACCTCCTGCCCATGCTAGGGAGGAGATGGGGAGATGTGGAGAAGAGAGGGTGACCTCAGGGGATGGGAGGGGGAAGGGACCTTGAATAATGATATATATATATATATATATACATGGATAGAAAATGTGACTTTATAATAATAAAAAAGAAAAAAAATTAATTAAAAGATTAATTGAATGTTTTACCTAAGTATTGTATCTATCAATATTTATCAATATTCACACTCAATTTTTATTATATTCATCCCTAACTCTTTTTCATACTTATGATTACTTTTTTAAATTAATATTTTTACATGTGTGTATGTTTCTGTGTGAAATTTATTAGTCCCAGTTTATGTATATATGTATATGTATAATTTAGAGAAGTCCTCTTGGGATTGAATAACCTATTAGTAGCTTGTCCATGATGAAAATTGATTTTCCCTCTATCAGCAGCCATTGATTACCTGTAGCCTTTATTAAATGTGGGGAACTGGACACTTTTCTCCTATCATATGAATGTACAGTTTAGTGTTCAATACTGTCAAGATTTATGGGTGCAACATCACAATCTTGCTTAGAAGATATCATCACCTAGTGGCATTCTGGTCCTCTAGATCTTACAGTCTTTATTTCTCCCCTTACAGAATTTATCCTGAGGGTTAGGAATAAGTTTTGCATTGCAGATGGAGCAGTTTTAGTTAGGCATCCCAGGGTCACATATTCTCTGCATGTTTACCTGATCTAGATCAATGTAATAGTCTCCATCTTTACTTAAACAAAACTTTGATGTGAGTAAGATCTTTTATCTGTGTTTATAAGGATACAATTTTAGAAAACAGCAAAAAATATATTTGCTTTTCATAGATATGACTTTCCTGTATATCAAATAATTTATTGCCAGGTTTCTGTTTACATTTCTGCTTTTGTACCATGCAGAGTACTTCTGTAAAACAAAACAAACATAAAGCAGCAAATATATGATTATATTTAAAGCTGACTCCATAAGATTGTATCTATTTCATAAAATTTTAATTAAAAGTTTTTTGATAATTTCTTTTTAAATAATTGTGCATTTTGATAATTTATGTATGCATTTTTATATATGCATAAATGTAGCCAAGTATCTGAGACTAGATATTTCAGGGAAAATAGTTTAGAGAATTCTGAAAAGCACAATGGAAATATCCTATATGACTCAGCTATAAAATTTATTTTTTTATGTCCCAAAAACTCCCATATCCTATTTTATTGACATTTTCTCAGCCTTGTTCATTGCTGTACTATTTACTACAAATGTATATTTATAGTGGTTACAACACTTGTGGTGATAATGTTGACAGCTGGAATCAAGGATTGCCTAACATAAATACCCATATCAATGTATTTCAGTCCCTCACTAGGTTTGGAGAATTGGTTACCATCATGAAGGAACTTCACTTATATTACTTTATCTCACATGATCAGTAAACATATATATATGTTTACACATACACATGTGCATATTTATAGATATGTAACAATAATTATTTTTAAAATATAATAAATTGGGAGTGGAAGTGGTAGCAGAAGTAATGCTAATGGAGGGTTGTTGTATAAAATTCTTAAAACTGACACTAGTTTTAAAAAGAAACTAGGGCTTCCTGATCCCTTGGTTTTTCTTCTCCTACTGACCTCAGGAATAGAGATATAAATATAATTTTTCACTCTGATCATGCAATATTGTGATTTAATGCCATCACCTTTCTCTGCTTCTATCCATGAAACTCAAAGCAGCATTAATAATAATATTATTTCAATAAAATTGTGTTTGCAACTGAGAAGGCTGGGGTAGCAAGATATAATAGGACTTAAGAAAGTCATGAGACATTATAATTAATAGAAATGGATTGAGTAAAGGTTCATGAACTAGCTAGCAAGATGTCTGAGCCACAGACCAAACAGTTTTTAATTTAAGACAACTGTCAGTATTTGATATTAAATAATTCAGCATTAACTGTACATACTCTGAACCTTAAGGTATATCTCACTATTATTGAATCCTGGTGATTATGTTCTATCCTGTCTGTAATAACTGTGATTGAGTAGGTGATGTGCTTATTGTGAAATGCCTGACCACACTTTACTGTTACTGCACTACACTCTTTAACTCAAGGCCATTCATCATCTTATGAAAATACTTTAGAATGTTTGCCATCATTGTGGGTTATTATTTGCCTCTAGTTTATATAGGCTACTGATGCTTTCTAGCACCTAATCACTAACATAACAATGCCCTAAATGAGCAATTATCTTGGCCCAAATTCCTTCACTGATGAGGTACAACAATTTGGCTATAAAACTTTAAACTTTGTTCAGCTCCTGGTTACGCATTCATGGTGGTGAGATATTACTGGTGTAGGTTTTGTCATTCCTAGGAAACATAATCTCACCACAATTTCACTGTTTCTTTGTCTCATATAATTTTTACCTATTCCCTTTCATAATAATTTTCTAAGACTTAGAAGTTGGAATTGATTTTAAGGCATATATCACTACTTCTCCTTCTCCCCTTCATGACTTCCCTTCCCAATTTGCTCCTAATCTTCATCATTGTAATCCTTGTCTTCTCTGCTATCACCTTCTTCTACTTTCTTCTATACCTTTAACTCTCTGACTCTTCTTTTATTATTTATTTTACTTATATTTTGAGAGTTTTATATTACCCTAAATTACACTACTGATTTATTTCACTCTCCTACTGTTTATTGGATTAGGTCTTCACTCAGGTGCAATGTCTGTCCTTTAATGCATGCAAGGCATAGTATATATAGGCAGGCTGCACTGTAAAGTATATGAATATGTTGTATTCAAGAAAACGTGACATATTTGAGAATTGTGCAATCACTGTTGTAGGGATGACTCTGGGCTAATGATAGGTGATGACACTATGCTTATAGTGGGTTATGCCCTGAGCAGAAGTGCAGCAGGTGTCTCTACACTCAGACCTGGTGCTTAATTCAGTGCTATTTTCTAGGAGATGTAATAATATTAACTGTTCAACAAGGACCTTAAATAGTATTGCCTGGGGGCCATTCTGTAGCACCTTGTGTAAAGAATGAAATTGAACATTTATTTTTTGATGTTTTATATTATATTTTATATATTTTTGTAATTTTAAATATTTTAAAATATATTTATTTATCTATAAATTATTTATTTATTGTGTCTGTAGATGACCACTCTGTGCCCACCGTACACCTTTGCCCCTAGTATGCCTAGAACCTATGACAGTAACTGAATAAGAGAGGGCTGTTCAATTAGAAGGACCAGCTTGCAGTGAGTTATGAAAGTGGAACCTGAAACTTGTTGTATGTGTTTACTTTAAAGACATCCCACATACAAATTTATAGGATGCTTCCAGAAGTCAAAGGCCTGCTTAAATTCAGAGCCTTCTATAGGCTGAAGAATATTTTCAGGGTGCACTGAATTCACTCACAAGAACATGAAATACTTTTGCATCTTTGTTTTCGTGGTGGTGGTTCCAGGCTGTGAGTTCTACAGGGATGCAGTTGGAAACCTTGGTGTGCTGGTTCTGATCTCCTGGCTCACTATTGTCCTTCGTTCACAGGTGTCCTGTCCCAGGTGCAGCTGCAGGAGTCAGGGCCTGGTGTTCTAAAGCCCTCTCAGTCACTGTCCCTCACCTGCACTGTCACTGGTTACTCCATTAGCAGTGGATACTGGTGGAGTTGGATTCGTCAGCATCCAGGGAAAGGGCTGGAGTGGATAGGAAGGATATATAATGATGGAGATACCAGATACAACCCATCGCTCAAAAGCCGTGTGACTATGACAGTAGATACATCCAAGAATCAGTTTGCCCTGAGGCTGAGCTCTGTGACTACTGAAGACACAGCTGTGTATTACTGTGCAAGAAGCACAGTGATGAAATTTTAGTGTGAGTCCAAACATAAACAGTACTCCCCATAGAAGCCAGGAGTGCATCTGTGGCAGTAGGCACTGAGTATCTGTCCAGGCCTGGGTCTCAGCCAGAAGCATGTGCAGTGAGGAAGAACTACCTACTTCCTGTTGGCTAAAGAGTATTTTGTCCTCCAACATTTCAGCTGTCCCCTAGGGACATTACTTCCTTTCCTTTGTGTTCTGCTTTCACATATCCTCAAGTGGCAGTAAAGTCCATAGAAATATTTTTTATTAATTAAATGTATTGATTTTTTATATCACTCCCTCCTATCCTTCCATTCTTCTTCCTACCCCCCCCCCATGCTCTCCTATGTTTCTGTTCGGAAAGGGGCAGACTTCTCATGATTGTCAACAAAGTAGGGCATATCAAGGTGAAGTAACATTAAGCTTTTTCCTTTGTACTCAAGGTGGACAAGGCAACCCAGAATGAGGTTTAGGTTCCTGGAAATCAGCCAAGGCTTTAAGAACTTACCCTGTTCTCACCACTAGAGGTATCACAAATTGATCAAGCTACACAAATATGACTATGTTGAGGGCCTAGGTCAGTCCATGTAGGCTTTCTAGCTGCTAGTATAGTTTGTAAATACCTACAAGTCCAGGTTAACTGTAGGTTCCCTTGTGATGATTTTGACACTCTTGACTCATACAGTTCTTCCTGCCTCTTTTCAACAAGACATTTTGATCACAGTCCTGTGTGTGTTTGCCTGTAGATTCCCACATCTTTTATTATTATTATTATTATTATTATTATTATTATTATTTACTGGATAAAGGCTTTCTGATCGCAATTGGGGTAGTTATAAATTTGATAACAGGGAATGACAAGTTTAGACAACCTTTTAGGGGTCTTAACTGAAGTAATTCATGTAGATTCACATGAGTTTCCCTTGTACCAATTTTTTCACCTCTCTGAAAAAGCCTCAAATGAAGCGGTTGTTTTTATTACTTCTCCTCTCTGTCTACACTCAACACAATCCCTCCTGTTCCTATCCTACTGGCTGCAGGCTACCCAGGAAATATTTTCTAAATCCTCTTCCCCAGAAAATTCACGCATTCAAATTGTTCTTTGGGCCCTCCTTGCTTCCTAGCCTCTCTGCTTTTGTAGATTGCAGCATGGTTGTCCTTGACCTTGTAGCAAATATCTACTTATGAGTGAGCACATAACATGTCTGTCTTTTTGGGTCTGTGTTACCTCATTCAAGGTGATCTTTTTCTACTTTCATTCATTTACTTCCAAATTTCCTAAAGACATAATTTTCAACAGCTCAGAAATACTCCATTCTCTAAGTAATTCTCATTTTCTTTGTACATTCTTTGGTTCGCATGTATGCACATGGTTTCTAGTTCTGCCTTTTATAACTAATGTTGTTATGAGCATAGTTTGAGCAAGTGTTCTTGTGGAGTTATTGAAAGTTTTGAAAATGACCCAGTGAGATTAACTGATTCCTAGTTTTCTGAAACACTGCCAGACTGATTTCCAAAGTGGCTATATAAATTTGAAATCCCACCAGCAAGGGAGAAATGTTCACATTGCTCCATATCCTCCTCAGTCTCAGTCATTAGTGTTTTTGATCGTAGCCATTTTTACTGGTATAAAATGGACTCTCAGAGATAATTCATTTCTGATGGCTAAGAAGTAGAAATATTTCTTAATTGTATCTTGGGAATTTGAGTTTCTTTTGCTATGAACTCTCTATTTAGATGGGCACTTCAGTTTTAAAATGTATTGTTTGCTGTTTTCAGTTCTAGCTTCTGAGTTCTTTATATATTTTGGATATTAATTCTTTTCAGATGTGGAGTTGGTGAAGATATTTTCCATCTTTAAGGTGTTGTTATGTGTTATTTAGTTACTTGCCCTACAAAAGATTTTATGTTTTGTGAGGACTTATTTATTGTTGATCTCAGTGTCTGTGCAAATGGTGTTCTATTCAGGATGGTGTATCCTGTGCTTATGTGTTTAAGGCACTTTACCACTTCTTCCTATATCTGGTTCAGAGTAACTGGAATTATGTTGAGGTCTTTGATGGACTGGGACTTCAGTTTTTGTAGGGTGGTAAGTGGTAATATACTTTATATTTAAAACAAATACTTTGGAATATCAGAGTACAGAGCCACCCATAGAGTCAAGTTAAGAATATGAGAGAATAATGAGCCATAACTTTAATCCTATCACTCTGGAGGCAGAGATCCATCTGATTCTCAGCAAGTTGAAGTTCTAAAGAATCAGACAATGGTGACATATACCCATAATCTTAGCTCTATAAAAATTAAAATAGAAAGTAAGATATCTGGGTGAAAGGAGAGAAGAGAGATATTTAGAATACCCTTACCCCTTTCCTTTTACAAGGAAGATCGTGAAGTGGCAGGTATTTATTGTAATATTACATAAAATTCATAAAATAGTGGTACATGTAATATAAATCTATCTATATTTTAAATGTATTTTGTTATATAATATGGCTTCTCAGTCAAAAATTCCATAAGTATGTGAATTTAAGACAGTGTCTTAGATTCACTTTTATGAATGATTCACTTGTCTGTTTTATGCAAATACCATGGTGTTTTAATTATTAACGGTCTATAGTAGGACTTGAAGTTAAGAATACTGATACCCCTCAAACTTCCTTTCCTATACAGGACTGTTTTATCTATCATGTGTCCTTTGCTTTTACTTCACAAGTTGAGAATTGTTCTGCCAAAAATCTTCAAATAATTCCACAAAATTTAAAAAAAAAGAATTACTGTCAATTTCTTTTTTAAACTATAGATTTTATTTTATTTGACTTTATCATGAATAAAGTCTCACTTTTTTATCCATGTATCCCTTGTTCAAGCTCCCTTCACCATCCTGCCAATCCCACTCAGTCTCTCTTCTTCCCATCTTTTTATCTCCTACCCAGCAAGTTCAGGAGGTCCCAAGGTCCCAAGGTTGCTTAGTTGAAAATCTACTCCAGGCAGATCCATGTTCCTCACCCCAACATCCCAACATCAACAGGGTCAAGTGTTCCTCTGGAGGAAATGGGCTCCAAGTTGCCAGTCCAAGTTGTTTCAGATCCTAAGCTGTTCAGTGGTTGTGGTTTACAGATTGGGAATGCTTTTCTTTTTGTTTAAAGTCCACTAATGAGTGAGTACATCCCCTGCTTATCTTTCTGGGTTTGTGATACCTTGTTCAGGAGGATATTGTCCAAATCCATCCATTTGCCTGCAAATTTTAGGATATCATGATTTCTTGCCACTAAGTAGTACTCCACTATATAGATGTACCAAAGTTTGTTAATTCATTATTCACAGTTGAGGGGCATCTAGGTTGTTTCTGGTTTCTTGCTATTATGAATAATGCTGCTATGAACATAGTTGAGCTAATGCCTTTGGAATGTGAATGTGCATCTTAGGTGTATATGCCCAGTAGTGGTGAGGGGCAACTAGTTTGTTTCTAGGCTCTTGCTTTTATGAATAACGCTGCTATGAACATAGTTGAGCTAATGGGTTTGAGTGTGAATGTGTGTCTTTAGGATATAAACCCAGAAGTGGTATTGTCGGATCCTTGGGGAAATTGATTCCCCGTTTTTGGAGAAATTGCCACACTGCATAACAGAGTGACACTGAAGAGAAAAACTGAAGAGGAAATCAGAAAATGGAAAGATCTTTCATGCTCCTAGATAGGTAGAAACAACCTAGTAAAAATGTCAGTTCTACCAAAAGCAATATAAAGTTCCAGTGCACTGCGCATCAAAATCCCAAAACAATATGTGGTGGAAATGCTCCTGTATGATGTAAATAAAGTAACTAGTTTGGCCTATGAAGAACACTGTAGGAGTGGGTGGGGAATCAGAGGACAGGCAGTTAGGAGAAGGGTGGAGTTATTTGCCATCTAACCCCTGAAGGAAGAACATGTAAGAAACACAGTTGAGCCTCGGGCAGTGCCACGTGGTGGGTAGATTATAGAAATGGGTTGATTAAGATGAGAGAGCTAGCTGGTAATGTGCTTAAGATATGGGCCAAACAGTATAAAGTGTCTGATTCATTTCTTTGGAGTATGAAAGTTAATATAAGCGTGTGATTTATTTCTTTCAGGGATAATAGCCACCGAGGACCTAATGGGCCAGGGGGAAACTTTTTACAGCAACAATATACTATGGACCCAATCAAAAAATGGAGTTCAGAACTAAAAAGGGAATTCTGAGCAGAAGAATTACAAATGGCTGAAAGGCATTTCAAAAAGCACTCAATTTATCTGGGAAAAAAAAAAAACACAGTTCTTAAACAACCTACATGCCCCTCGACTGAAGAATGGATTAGCAAACTGTGGTACATCTACACAATGGAGTACTACTCAGCAATAAGAAAAACTGATATCCTAAAATTTGCAGGCAAATGGATGGATTGAGAGCATATCCTCCTGAGTGAGGTATTACAAACACAGAAATATAAGCAGGGGATATACTCACTCATTAGTGGACGCTGAACCAAAAAAAAGCATGTTTAAACTGCAAGCCACAATCACTGAGCATCTTGAGATCTCAATCTCCTTGGACTGGCACTTTGGATCCCATGCCCTCTAGAGGAACACTTTACCCAGTCTTGATTTTGGGGTGAGGAAAGCAGATCTGCCAGGAATGGATTCTGAACTAAGCCATATTGGAACTTTGGGACCTCATGCCCTTGCTGGGGAGAAGACAGGGAGATGTGGAGAAGAGAGAGTAACTGTAGGGTGTACAGCACTACAGAGAGTATTAGAGGGAAAACTACAACAAAAGGACCCCAGATACATCCACAAAATCACAAACAATCAATAAGTCCACAGAAGAATACTCTAGAGAAAGGAAACACAAACAAGTTACCACCAAAAATGGCAGGAAATATGAATCAATGGTCACTAATTTCCCTTAATATCAATGGACTCAACTCTCCTATAAAACGTCACACACTAACAAGATGGTTACAACAACATAAGCCATCCTTCTGTTGCCTACAA
>PVIH01031025.1:0-11370 GCA_004025045.1 Sigmodon hispidus | reverse complement strand
TTCCCACTTTCTCTTCTATCAAGTTCAAAGTGGTTGGGGTTAAGTTGAGGTCTTTGATCCACTTGGATTTAAGTTTTGTGCAGGGTGACAGGCTCGGATCTAATTGCATTTTTCTACACACTTCCTTCCAGTTATGCCAACACCATTTGTTAAATAAACTATCTTTTTTCCATTGAATGTTTTGGGCCTCTTTGTCAAAGATCAGGTGTTCATAGGTTTTTGGGTTAATGTCTGGATCCTCAATTCTATTCCATTGGTCCACTGATTTCTTACTTTCATGTGTTCAGAGAAGAACAACCATATATAATTTCTTGTATTTATGAACAATTTTCTTAACATAAATAAGATGCAAGTATGATGTTTGAGATTTAATATATCAGAATGTAAAAAATATTTCTTTATGTTTTGTAGAATAGTCCCTAATGGTACAATCCATTATGACACTCAATGCCTTTACTTTAAAAATAATTTAAAATATACTTAATATCTAAAAATCAAAATTACCATTTTAATTCATTGATAATATAAAATACATTTCTACTTTTTCTGATGCCTTTCCTTTAGCTAGAGAATGAGAAAGCAGTAGTGCATTTTTCCATTTTGTCTCAATTATAAAATAAAAAATAGTTATAATTTAAGCATAAGTGCCTTTGCCTAATTTAAATGTTATTTGGTATAATTGATTCCTAATGTAAGTCTTAAGTGCACACATAACATCTAGAGTGCTTCTTCAAAATATACATTTCCAGGCTTTTTTCAACTGAGATTCTGATGATAAAGTTATCTTGAATATTTTGAACTTGAATTAACTCACAATTTGGTAAAGCCCTGTGATTTAATATCTGAAAAGTGTAAACACAGAATAATTATCTGGAGATTAGATTTAAAAAAAAGACTCAGCCAGTCTAAAAAAAATATTAAAGATGAGAAAAGTGATCAGTAGAGCTTCACTATATGAAACTGTAAACTCTGGGTACCCGGGAGAGTTTATTGTAGTTTTCCAACTCTAGTGAGATGACATATGATATCTCTGTTTGGAGAACAGATCCCATCTTAACTCCCAGCCTTGAGAGTATAACGCTGTGTGCTCATCAGTGGAATGCATGGGAGGAAGCCATCAGAGGCCAAGAAAAGAATTTCTCAAAGGAGAGACAATAACAGTACACCCTCCTAAAGTTTGAAAAATAAACATTTTAGTGGGTTTTATGAACTGAGTATGCATAAAAAAATGCAAATCAAAAAAATACCAAACAATACTGCTGCTTTTAAGAGTAACAAATTATCAGGAAAACTGCCCAATGAAGTAACAGAAATTAATTTAACATCAACAGTTAATGAGTTAAGTGCAGTTCCCCTGGAACTAGAACTATGAATAACTGTTACCCCTCCATGCGAATGCTAGGAAACAAACTTGGGTCCTTTGCAAGAGCAGCACGTGATCTTACCCACTCACTCAATTCTCCAGCCCCAGAAACATGCTTTTTAAAAAGAGAAATAAAATGAAAAATTACATTACATTGTATAAAAGAATGTGTGTGTTTTCCCTCACTTTTTACACATAAATATAGCATCAGTTTATACCCCCTCATTTTGTTTTGCTGATGTGGTTGTTTGACTCCCAATGTATCCCAGAAATTACTGTGTAATAGTTTATAAAAAATATATTTTTTAAATTTTTCCTATGCATCCATGGAAGCTTTCAATGCATCATCTTCATTCTTATGTCCCAGAATTAAATTCTTCCTAACCAGTATTTTAACAATACAAAAAATAGTGAAATGTCTCATATTGATACATTTTTAGATTTTTGAAACAGTAAATAAGTATAAATCCCTAAAAGCAGAGTCACATGTAAATAGTTGTCTTTTTAGATTTTTCCCCATTCCTTCCCCATAGCAGTTAAGACATTTGACATATCCAGAAAGAGCACGAGAGGTTTTTATATTCATTAGTAGTGTGCAGTGTTTCTATATTTTGCTCTGACAGGCAGGAGAAGGTAACTTGACCTTCTATCCTGTTAAGATAGGAAACAAGTTTTGTAATTGTCTTTGAAAATTTCTTTGCATACTTACGGAGACTTTTGATTCTGTTCTCTTTCCCAGATATTTTAAATTAAATTTTCTCTGGGATATTTATTCATGTATTCAATGA
This sequence comes from Sigmodon hispidus, assembly GCA_004025045.1. Taxonomy (NCBI): domain Eukaryota; kingdom Metazoa; phylum Chordata; class Mammalia; order Rodentia; family Cricetidae; genus Sigmodon; species Sigmodon hispidus. The sequence continues at coordinate 9,219 of PVIH01031025.1, read as the reverse complement.
ATTCTGATTAATTACCACCACTACCCATTCTTATCATCCACTTATTCCTGTCAATAACCTCCTTCAAGTACCTTTCCCACATCTATGTCTTTTTGTTTGGTTTTGTGACCTATCAAGTTTATCCAGGGCTTTCCAGATGAGCATGGGGGTTGAACTATGTATTGGAGTCTACAGGACTCATTAGTGGCTACACAGCTGAAGGTGATGACTTGTCTTCCTACAATGTTTATCAAAAGCTAATACTTCTCCAGGAATCCCCCTTCTCATTCATGATTGCCTGTTGACAGGTCCAGCATTGTACAAGTTCATTGTAAGATACCACATGTTATCTTCTGACATTATTTTATTCTAATAGACAAGTACTCTCTCAGCCTTGATCTGAGAAGCTTCCACTTGCAGTGAATGCAGAGATCTGATGGATATGTTATATATAATAGTAGGCTTTTGTCAACTTGATACAAGCCAGAGTCATCTGGGAAGAGGAGGGGACTTCACTTGAGAAAATGCCCCAATCAGATAACATATAGGCCATTTTCTTGATTAAAGACTGCAATGGGAGGGTCAAAACCACTGGGGTAGACACTACCCCTGAGAAGATGGTCCTAAATTGTACAATAAAGCAGATTGAACAAACCATGAGGAGCAAGTCAGTAAATAACATTTCTCCATAAACTTTTACAGTCTCACTGATAAACTTGGTGCTGTGGGATGGTCTTTCTGTGCACAATGAATATGTATTGCTACCATTGGTTAATAAAAAAGCTGGTTTGGCCTATGGCTGAACAAGATATAGCCTTGTGGGAAATCTAATAGAAATACAGAAAAAAAAGAAAGGGGATGGTCAAAGCAGAAAATGCAAACCACCTGAGAGATCGAGATGTAATGGAATACAGATAAAACCAAGAGACAAGTGGTGATACATAGATTAATAGATATGAGTTAATTTAAGATAACAGAGCTAGTTAGAAATAAGCCTGAGCCATAGAATGAACATTTTGTAATAATATTAAAACTCTAAATTATTATTATATAAGTAGCTACAGAACCAGTGCAGGACCAAGAAAAAACAGGAAAAAGGTACCTGGCATCAATTGACACCCAAATGTGGTGGCAAAATTTCTACCTAAAATCTAGGATCTTAAAAAACATGTTCTAAAATAGAGCCAATAGCAGCTTCCTAGTTCATGCCACTCATTACAGGCTGTGATACAGAGATGTGTCTTCTGGCCATGGTGGACTTCAGGGCAACATAGCAGATTCCAAAGGTTTCTCATAGGATGAGATACAAAGAGGCTTCTCCCAGCTGCTACCTGTAGGCTTGGGAGCACATTCACAGGCTTAAAAACACAGATCTATGCTATTTAATTCTGCTTCCCAAAACTGAGGAGGTATTTGTGGCTCATTAGTACCTGCGCCATGTTGAAAAGCTGAAAGGGGTAGAGCGAGCATATAAAGCCAAACTTCCATCTTAGGCATGTATTTCAACAGTTTAAAAAGTCTCCTGGCCAGAAAAGCATTAAAGATACACAATAAAGATGGATTAAGATGGAAAAAACACTCTAAACAGGTTACAAAATATTTAAGAATATATGTGGGCTTGAGAGAGAAAAGAAAAGGAGTAGAGAAAGTCATTAAAAAAGAGCTAGAGAAAAAAAGCCAAATACAGATGGAAAATACAGTCTAGATATTGTATGTCATTGAATTATTTGGGGGAATTTTTAAATATAGAGAGCCATTTAATTTTGGGGGCTGCTTTATATTTTCAAGGTATCTTGACTGAAATTTGAGTCTAAGGATATGTTGCTTTGGAAAAGAGGTTCTGCTTCTTGTTTCCACAAAAGATGAGAAACTGGATTTCTCCAGGCTAATAGGCTTGGATTAACTAAGACCCACTGAAAGGTCTCCAATGACAACCATGGAATAGATGATCCAACATCCAAAACAGCTTCAAGGCAACTGGCTGAGACAATGCATCCTCATAGACTACTATAGCCAAGATTTAACTATAATTTTATATTTTCTCAGGATACCCATAAGATTACCAGCCTCCAATCAGCAGGACATAGTATGGAAAGCTAAGCCTATATTTCCAAAATATTGTTTATGAATGCTAGCTTTTATTTAAAGGAGGATATGATATAGAAATTATAGGGAAAGGGGGTAGATTATTTAATCTATTTTAATCCCGAAACAACTATTAATCTTAAATATTTTACATTGGTATTGATTTTGGTTTATTGATACAAATTTAAAGTTAATTTTCTTATACAGTATGTGTATTTCTACTCTTGTTTAGGTTATTATGTTTATGAAGTTTATTTAAAAGTGTAATGTATATACATAAGATACACATTATGGTGCTCAAAATTAGTCTTTTTAGTAAGGTATTCTAGGCATAAAAACTTTATTTTAAATAGATAGGTAATCTTTAAACACTTAAGAGATCTATACAATATGGCATTGAAATGTTTTAAAATTGTAGACTTTTCTGAACATTGAGACATATCTGCTCCTGGAAGCACTGATCTACCTTAAAGAAGATAAAGGTCATTGAAGAAACTCCATATAGAGTCTGCTTTCTTTGGGACAAAAGTTAGCCACTGGGCAAAAGTTCCCTGCCTTGATTGCTTCACAGTATGTTGTATACTGTCACATTTACACTGGACATGCAGACCCATATAAAAGTGACAACTAAACTTTGCCTAAACAAGGCAAAATTGTCCTTCACATAAAAACTGACAGACATCCTATAGGATACAGAGGAAAATAATTGAACATTGCCAATAGGCAAGACATTTCTTTAAATTTTGTGCTTCACTAAAGGGTCTGCCAGAGGCTCTAGGTCTGTAGGCTGACGAATGCCTCAACATTACAAAGCAACTTAAAATGACTGTTCACGCAACCAGATGTCATCTGTCATCTCCAAAATTTTGGACGTTGCTTAAAATGAACTTCCTCTTTACTCAGGTAATATTAACATCCTTTTGAATTCTTTGATAGAGTTGAAGACCAAATAGTTATAGTTTTCTCTAATCATAATAAATGGTAAATTAGATATGAATCTTTAAACTCACAAAAATAAAATAGATGATAGAATGTTTTCTTTAGTTTTGCCAAATACAAATAGATTGGATATTGTAGTTAAATTTTTTGGCTCAGCTTAGCCTTGAGATCTGCACTTGTTTGTAGAGGTTTAGTTTTATTTAGCCCTGAGGTTTGGACAAGCAGGCTTAATGTCTTAAAGAAACATACAGGGGCTTATATTAATTATATGTTGTTTGGCCTATAGCTCAGGTACATTTTTAGCTATCTCTTAAATCTTAATCTATTTATAATAACAACATGTCTTGCCTTGTGGCTCATAACTAGCTTAATTTTTTTTTTAATCTTGCTCTATCAACAGCAGCTCACAGTGCCACTCTGACTCTGCCCTTTTATTTATGCTTGGATATTTTGTCTGGTTTTAAGATGCCTTGTCACAGGCAAAAATAATTCTTTTACTGTAAAATGATAATTCACAGCATACAGAAAGTTATCTCACAGATATTATGTTAAAGTTAAAACCTTCCCTTTTGATAAACAGAAGAAAAGTGTCATGGAATGGTCTTTCTGTATGCTGTAAATTTGTGCTGCTAACACTGGTTAATAAAGAAGCTGTTTTGGCCTTTCACAAGACAGGATACAGCCAGGTGGGAAAGGCAAGACATACCCAGGAAGAAGGAAGGCACAGTTGCTGTGAGAAGCAAGATGTAATGGAACACAGTTAAAGCCATTAGACATGTGATGATACATAGATTAATAGATATAAGTTAATTTAAGATAAAAGAGCTAGTTAGCAATAAGCCTGAGCCATAGACGTAACAATTAATATTCTAATTAATATTAGGCCTCTGAATGATTATTTTATAAGCATCTGGGGGGAACTGAATGGGACAAAAAAAGGCTAGATAGGACAAAAGAAAAATCCAGTGACAACTGTGAGCTATCAGACAAAATAAATTCCTTTCTGAATTTCTTTTAGTCATATGATTTTATAATAGCAATAGAAAGCAAACTAAGACAACATATCTAATAATTTTTAACAAATATCAGACCTGCTCAAACTGCACCATCTGGACATAAGTATGAGGAAAGTGTCAGAGCAAAAGTGTTCAAAAAAAACAAGAGAAATATGAGTTGGGCAGTGGTGAGATATAAACATTTTTTTAAAAAATAGGTATCAAAGGAGATAAATGTATAAGTAGTATCCCTCTCAGGTGTTAAGGAAAATAAAGAGATGAGAGCCATGTGTTATGTAACTCTAAGCCAGATTTTATAATAAGAAAAGTCTAAAAAGTAGATAATACTAATGAAAATGTGTAAGATATATTATTTACAAAGTGCTAATGTTGAATTCTATCATTTTGATCATCTTATGGTAATAGAGGATAGTTTATTTTCTATAAAGTAGATGCTTTATTTTTAGGTTCAAGTAACAATATCTGTAACTTACTTTCAGCTAGCAAGATAACTACCACATCAACAAAATGAGCCACATCATTGAATTTATTTTCATGAATACTATCCACTGGTTACAATGTCCAAAGTGTCATCATTTGTAAGAAAAACACAAAGTCTCATCACCACCTCAATCTTCCCAATACTGAAGTTTTGTAATTCATTTGTCTTTTGGGATTTAGTGTCTAAAGCCAATGAATTTTCTCATCCCTTAATAATGATATGTCTTTTGTTCATATGAGTTGATAGAAATTCACTATGTAATTAATGCCAAGAAGAATTGATACCAATACATTTTGCTATTTTTCTATATGTATATATATATATATGTTCATAAAATGCACTTTCACTAAGAACCTATTCATTGTTGCATCTGTAATTACCATCAAGAAAAGATGAGTTGTATGTCCCCACACTGGTGTGTTACATGTAACGTAAGTCACGAAGAGAATCAAGCTCGACCTTTAAACAGTTCTTTCAGATTTTGCTGCTTAATTGTCTCAATATACAATATTATTAATATTCTTTATTAAAATTGTCTCTAAGGAAATAAAGGTACTTGAGGAAAATAATTCAGTGTACTGTCTTCCTTTGAACCTACCCCAGCCTCCCTTCTTATTTGGAGAATAACTTATACATGGTGCCAGGCTAATACAACCTATGATTCTTACGCTCTCCACAAATACTTGCAAAATTAATAGAACATAAAACATTTCTTTAATCAGTGGTAATTTTATCCCAAACAGTAAAAATATATCAGCTGTTACCTTAGGAAAAAAATGCATCAGGGAAATGCAAATTAAAGCTACTCTTATCTTATTCCAGTCTGAACTGCTAAGATCAAAGAAACAAAAGATAGCAAATCCTGGTGTGAGCATGTGGAAAAAGAGACAGTTACTCACTGCTGGTGAAACTAAAATTTTCATTCTTAAAAATTACATCTCATTATTTTATACATAAACACCCTAAAATATTTTACAATTATGATTTTTAATGTTTTTTAAAGATCTACCAGTGGATTAAGAATAAAATAGTAAAGATATAAAGAAAAAGTTTGGGAGTTCAGGATCTGACTCATCATCTGGTTCCATATCATATTCTGTCTAAGTGGGAAGCACTTGTTCAATCCCATTTTAGGCTTGATTTAATCTGTACCCCAGAAAGAAGGCTAACCTTTTGGCTCCAGACATTAGGTTTAAAACAACAGACTTATAATTTATTTCCATATGAATTTTACTAAGGTAAGTTACACCTACAGAGCATGTGTACACATGTGTGTTTATGTGTCTATCTGACTGTCTTTATGAACAAAATAACTTTCTCTGCTGTGTATGAAGCTATCATAAGGCAGCCTCTCTAGATTCTGGAGCTCTGCTCCTGCTCAAAATGCATCAACTGCAAACAATTTCATGGTAGATGTCACGCTAATAACCATTAAGAAAAGTCATTGCCTGCTAAGCACCCAGAGTAGCCCCCTCTTTACTAAGTGAAGTCTAAATGGCTTTTAATACCAGGAAAAAATAATCTATAAACTAAAGATCCTGACTATCACTTAGTTACAATGATGTGTAGTCTCTTTAGTGGTCTCCATTGATAATGGAGTTAAAACAGACAGCATAAATGTTGTAAAACTGTGTTCTTCAACACTTGTGACACTGCAATTGAGAATTAGGAAGATAGATCCAAGCACTTAACTGCATGCACATATATAATACAAAGAAATCCTGAAATTGTTTTAAAAAAGTGCTTAAGGGTTGGTTTTTATTGGTTATATTAATTATATTAAATACTGAGTTTCAGTCTGACATCTACCTGTGTCTAAAGTATCATGATGACATTCATCCTGCAGTACCCTACCTTGACCGTAAATGCCCTCTCACTGATAGGTTTCCTCTTCCCAAATGGTATCTATTCATATTTTCCTCCTTAAATCTAGAGACTAAGTATAAAAAAAGGGTATGTGATTATTCTTCTAAATATGTCTTCCTTTGTTTAACATGATGATCTGCAGTTACTTCCATTTTATAAACATAATTTTTTCATTGTTTCAGATGAATAATATCTTTTCATGTATCCATAGTACATTTTTATCTATTCATCCACAAAACAATTGAATTCTTTTTCTTGGATATTGTGAATGATGCTGCAATAAACATGTGTGTGCATGAGTTGAAGCTGTACTTAGATCCTTTCAGTATATACTCAAGGATAAATTAACTCTATTATGTGGGAGTTCTAATTTTTTATTCATAGAAAAACACCATTCTTATTTCCATAGTGGGTGTACTAATTTAAATTCATACCATAGTGTGTAAGGGTTTCTTCCTCCTCCCATCTGTAGCACTTATTGGTCTTGGTTTTCCGGATGATAGTAATTCTGACTGTGGTAATATAGAATTTCAAGTTTTACCTTATATGTGAAATTCCCTGATAATTTAAAGATGTTGAATTGGTACATTTTTATGTACTTACTAGATATTTGTATTTCTTTTTAGCAGTAAAATTCATTTGTTCACTCTTTGGTTGAGTTACTTGTACTTTTATATTCACTTTTTGAGTTCTCAAGATATTCTACATGTTAATCCCATGTAGATGAATAGATGGCAAATGTTTGTCCCATTCTATGGGCTGTATTTGCTATTTTTTTTTTGCTGTGGAGAAACTTTTTAATTTCATATAGTCTCATATATTATTTTTTGTAATTTCCCAGGTTACAGAAAATGTTACTGACTAGGCCCGTGTATTACATGTCTTCCCTAGGTTTTCTTCGAGGAATTTCAGAGTGCTTCAAGGTTTACATTAAGGTCATGGGTCCATTTTGAGTTATCTTTTGTACCAAAAAGGGAAGAAAGAGATGTGACTGATGTTTCATTCTTCTACATGTGGATATCCTGCACCATTTCATAGCAAACCTATGTTGTATCTAATTGTATGTTTTTGGTGTATTTGTAAAGAAATCATGCAGCTATAGCATCGTGGGTTTATTAATGGGTCTTCTTCTGATCTGGTGGTTTATTTGTTTGTTTTGTACCATTATCTTGTGATATATCACTCAGGCTCTGTAGTATAATTTTAAATAAGCTATTTTGATGCATCTCATACTAAGCATAATATTAAATGATGTAGTCATGCCAATACAAGTGGGACCTACAACCCTTGGCATCTACCTATATAAAAGAAACTAATAGTAGTTTGAACAAGGGGTTACATGGATAAAAAATGAGACTTCATACATAATGAAAAAGAAAAAAGAAAAATAAAAAAGGAAACTAATGGTAGTGATGGGCACAATGAATGCCATGCTTTTAAGTATCACTTTTGAAATACAAAACCTCGTTTCTGCCTTCAAAAGCACCTCACTATATAATTAGTTTCTTTTCTTTACACCTCATCATTTCTGTTGCTACTGCTACTATCAGCCAGCACTTACCAGAATATGTGCAAAGCATTATGAAAGTTTATTTGGCATATGTTACACATATTAGTTACAGCTATGGAATAAGTTGTTTTCGATTTTATCAGATTAAAATATGTACATCTGTGGAAAGTTTTGAGGAACCATACAGAGAGGTGATTCTGGATCTAGAATAAATTATGTCTGAGAGTAGCTACCATTTGATGAGCCAGAACCCGTTTGTGTTACTTTCAGTATTTGATTTACAGCTCTACTTACTGCACTAAAGTACTGCCAATGTTCAAGTACTACAGACAATAAGACAAAGCCACAGTGAAAATTTGAGAGTATGTACAATAATTGTGCCTTTTGTTAGAATAAAATATGAATCTACTTAGACTGAGGATGCAGCTCAGTGGCAGAGTATAGATCTAGCATACACTCTGATTCCCAGTACTGAGCATAAATTCTAACTTTATCTTACATGGGACCAGCTCCTTAATTCATTTAAATAAATTTATTTGGAGTGTGTGTGTGCATGTACAGGTAAACATATACTACAGTGCATATATGAAGGTCAGAAGGTAACTTCTGAATCTTGAGGTAGATTAATTCTCATCTTTCTGAGGAACCACCATATTGATTTCTGTAGTGGTTTGACAAGGTGCATTCTTATCAAGCATACACTGTCACTTATGTTCCTGGATTTTTTCTTTTGCAGTTTTTAATATTCTTTTTTTCCTGTAGGTTTAGTGTGTTATAAATAACTAAAGTCCTGGGAACTTTCTTTTATGATATAGTCTATGTGGTGTTCTGTATGCTTCTTAACTTTATAGGCATCTTGTTTTTTGTTTGTTTGTTTGTTTGTTTTTGTTTTTTTCTTCTTTATTTTGTATTTATCAAAAAAAACAGTAAAAAGAATTTAAAATGCGGAAGAGTTAACAATAACTATACAGAGGATAAGAATCATAAGCATGGCTTATCAAGGGTAGAAATACAAATAAGATTGCTACACATATATTTTCTTTGTGTTCAGCTTTCCCTGTATATCCTTATTCAAGGTCTCTTCCCCCTCCCAACACATCTGGTCAGTTTTCTTCTCTGCAACTCCCCATCCCCTCCCTGGGCCGGGAGCAGACAGTCCTATGGTCCCACTGACCCAATAATGCTTAGATCAGTCTCCACTTCTGGCCAAATCCAGTTCTTTCCCCCCTCCCTCAAGAGTGAGTCAGGTGTTCCTATAGTTGGACTGGGGTTTGAAGGGTCAGTCCAGGGTGTTTCTGATCCCAAGCTGTTCGGTGGTTGTGGTTTGCCACTTGGGCATGTTT
>PVIH01031024.1:0-11372 GCA_004025045.1 Sigmodon hispidus | reverse complement strand
GTACTGGGGACTCACTGTGAGGTGGGAACTGGGGCTTGGGTGTACTGGGGACTCACTGTGAGGTGGGAACTGGGGCTTGGGTGTACTGGGGACTCACTGTGAGGTGGGAACTGGGGCTTGGGTGTACTGGGGACTCACTGTGAGGTGGGAACTGGGGCTTGGGTGTACTGGGGACTCACTGTGAGGTGGGAACTGGGGCCTGGGTGTGCTGGGGACTCACTGTCAGGTGGGAACTGGGGCCTGGGTGTGCTGGGGACTGACTCACTGTGAGGTGGGAACTGGGGCCTCGATTTTGCAAAGCCTCATTGGTAGGTACAACTGGAGGCCTTGTCAGAACTAGGCTATAGGTTCAAGTCTCAGCAGGAGAAAGAAGACCCTACCCTACCCCATGCCATGGCTCTGCCAGTTTAACTTTGAAATTCATACAGTTCAACCTTCTCCTTCCCAGATGGGAATACTGAAGCCCGGGGGATGTTACACCCAAGGTCATTGAGAGCATCTGCAAACATCTTGGGGTCAACCCTTTGGCCCTGTTTGTGAGGGATTTTCCAGATTAGGATAATTGAAGTGGGAAAATCCACCCTAATGATGGGCAGTATCTGTTCATGGGCTGGGATCCTAGACTGAATGATGAGGAGAAAGTGAGCTGAGCCACTGCATCCATCTCTCTCAGCTTCCTGAGTGTGGCTGCCATGTGACCAGTGCCTCCTGCCATCATGCCTTACTCTCCAGAATATGACCCCTTCCTTCTTTACATTGCTTTGGTCAGGTATTTTGTTTTAGCGATGAGAAACATCAGCAGGACTTGTTAAAGCTGTTGTCCCCACCCTTTGCTGTCACTCAGGAAGCTACAGCTCCCAACTGCAGCTTGCAATTCTTTAGAAATTAAAATAAATAATAACCATTATTGTGTGTATGATTTTTATATGCCATAGTGCATGTGTGGAGGTCGGAGGATAGCTCTGCAGAGATGGCCTTCCATCTCTATCAGAATTCTAGAAATTAAACTTACGTCATCTGGCTTCCATGGTAAACACTTTTACCCTGTGAGCCAAGCTGGCATCATAGCATGTGTTTCTGAATGCACATCCCAGTGGGCCATGGGTGAGATGTGGTCCAGGCTGGGTGACTGAAAGGTGATGGGCAGGATGATGGATTGATGGGAGATCTAGAAGGTGTGTGTGTGAGGCTTCTAGCAGCTGCTTCTGGTCTATAGATGACAGATCCTGGAAGGAAAGGGCCCCTCAGTTGACACTCGTTCTATAGATAGAAGATAAATGTCCCAGCTGGTGACTTATTGGGAGCAAAGTTTGCGTGTGTGTCTAGCTGCCCATTGCTGTGTCTGTGTTTGAAGCAAGAACTCTAGATGACAATACTTCCATTAATATGTACCAGGGGCTTAGCCCTGCTCCAAGGTCCTGGGCATGCAGCTCTCTGTGGGTTTAATTTCCTGGCTCCATTCTATGGCACCTGGGTCAAGGCTCAGAACAACAGGTCTGCTCCTATAGCCACTTAAAGTGAGACCTTGGGACCATCCTGGTCGCTCAGGGCCCAGTGAGTATCCACAAACTGATGAGCAGGAGAGGCCTGAATGAGATCAAAGTTCCAACGCACTCAGAATGGAAGGAGGAAGAGGGTACTTCGGGCATTGTTGACCTCATGGAATTCTAAGGTGGTTAAGTGTGTTACCCTTAGCACCTTGTGTAAATTCATTATCGTCCTCTGGAAGGATGTTCCCAAGGTTGGTTGGGGAGGAGTCAGTATGGAGTTGGAGGAGGATACACAGAAGGGAGCACCTGGAAGAGGCTGGGAGGGGCATGGGCGGGGGGGGCGTGGTGACACACACCAGGCCATGACAAACTGCTGTCTGTACCAGTGATTCCTAGTAAGGAGATAATAGATAAACCCATCTCTGGGAGGCCTGAGCCCACTAACTGCTGATGACAAGCAGCTGTCCTGGGAGGCTGAAAACCATCAAACCATCTCCAGAGACTAGGAGATGACAAATCCCTGATAGGCAGGCAGACGGGAGAGGGCTAGAAATAGATAACAAAGAGGCAAGCTCTCTCTCTCTCTCTCTCTCTCTCTCTCTCTCTCTGTCTCGTCTCTCTCTCTCTCTCTCTCTCTCTCTCTCTCTCTCTCTGTGTGTGTGTGTGTGTGTGTGTGTGTGAAAGAGAGAGAGAGAGAGAGAGAGAGAGAGAGAGAGAGAGAGAGAGAGAGAGAGCAAGAACAGAGCTGGAGGGCTGGGACCAAGTCCACTCACTCCCATTCCACAAGCCCCTGCTCATTCTGAAGGCAAAGCTGTTGCCAATACAGAATCCTGAGAAAATGACTCAGCCTGGGAGGCCATTAGGCATCCTCATTTTTGGGCCACTGACCTATATGCTGGTTTTGATGCTCATATGTATGTAGTCTGCTCTCTTACACTATCTTATGGGTATGTGGGAAGATATTGTTATACCCAGGCTACTGAAATGGCTCAGAGAGCTTATGTAATTGGCTTAGTGTTACACAGCCCAGCAATGCTAGCACATGGGGACCTGTGCTAGCCTGATACTGTGTTCACACTCTGATGCCTCTCGTAGCTGCCTGGGTGTCAAAGTCCATGTTTGTGACCTGGGTTCACCTGTTCTCTGGATGACAGAATCCTGCCACACTAGTAGGAGCCCAGAAGACAGTTCTCTGTCTAGTTCCACTTTTAAAAAGGAACCACTGGGCCTCTCACAGGGTAGAGAGTGTCCAGAGGTCCAAAGGGAATACCATATAGGCCAGGCAGGACACTGAACCTTCTGCTGTTACAGGAAGGTAGTCTCTTGGAGTACCAACACGAAATCTCACAGCCAAGACCTATGTGGATCGGCTGGGACCTGAGGGAGAGGAGCCAGCTCCCTCACCTGCTCCAGGCCCTGGGCTCTCCTGGCTCCTGGGTAGGGAGACCCTGTGACATTTTCAGAACACTATGCTCGGGTTCTCCTTGGAGGATGTCCTGTGTATCCCGCTGCATTGAAGGCTTGGGATCCAGACATCACAATAGCTACATACTAGAGAGTTAGAGGTGTCTGGAGCTAGGTAAGCCCTACACCTGTCCCTAGGGAGACAGGAGGGAAACGCCCTTGGTGGCTGTGAGGAGGGGGCAGTATGGATACTGTTCTCACTCAGGGCATCACCTGTTACATTGAAGCTCATAGAGCTGAGCAGAGTTCCCAGGTTACTCATTGGCCTGGCTCTAGCCCTGCCCGCTTCTTCTGAGCTCACTTGCATCAGGGCCTACCTCAGGTCGCACTGGGTCTTCAATGCCCACCACACAAATGCATGTGAGTTCACTGAGGATGTCATTCTCATTGTCCCAGTCTGGCTCGGGGCTGCTGGGGAAGTCACGGTAGGCCACACAGATGGTACGGAGCCCGTCACATGCCATGGGCTCGATCACCTTCTTCACCATTTCATCTCTGTCACGGGGCCTGAAGACTCGAGGTTCACCCGCCCCACTAAGGATCTTACAGCACCTGGGGGAGGAAAGAGAAGGAGATGGATGAAGCAAGCCACTGGATACCAACACGATCTGCTTTATCAAATGCATGCAGCAGGCCTGGATATCACAAACAGGGGTGCAAAGAGGTGACCTTTCTACAATATTTGCGTCAGGCCCCTGAGCTGTCTGCTGCATTCTGTGTTTGGGAGGTTCCAATTGTGTGTGTGTGTGTGGGGGCAGTACCTCAGCTGAAATAGCTTTGGAAGCCTTAAATCTAGGCTGAAGGTTCTCCACTTTGCTTGGGTATCAGACTAACCTGAGAACCATCTAATGAAACAAAGGTATAGGCCAGCCTTTATGGTTCCAGTAGGAGTTAGTTGTCTGGGGAAAGATAGGAATCAATGGTTTGTCTGTCTGTCTTTCCTTCCTTCCTTTCTTTCTTCCCTCACAACCTTGCTGCTTTCTCTTTGAGAGAGGATTTCAATGTAGACCAGGCTGACCTTGAACTCAGAGATTCTCCTGCCTGCCTCCTGAGTGCTGGGATTTAACATGTGCTCCACCCTGCCCAGCTTTTTTTCATTTTATTTTCACTGAGGTGATTCCAATGTACTACAAGTCGGGGTTGAGAGTCTCTGGGACTGACCAATGTACAGATGGGGAAACTGAGGTGCAGAGGGAAACTAACTTGCTTAGGTCCAGCCTGCATAGGGTTGCTGATGTGTGCAACCCAGGTGTTCCCAGTGGGCAGCTTACTTTTTGAGCACGATCTCTGAGGCACCCTTGCTGTACATGCGGAAGCTCTCATCAGGCATCTTGATAACGGTGCTCATGGACTTGCGCACGGAGTTGAAGGTGTACACCTTATACAGCTTCTCTTCTGGCATCTGGCTGCGCACCGGCTCGTAGTCCTGCTTCAAGTCCAACACGAAGCCCAGCAGGCCACACTCAGTCTTGTTGCCCACCTGCCGGGGCAGGGCACCCTCCTTTTCTGGGGGCTGTGAAGAGAAGTGATGTAGCTTGTGCAGGGCAGGACTTGTCCCAGAGGAATCCTTACCCAGGCTATCATTTTGACTCTGATGCCGCCGAGTGGCTGAGCTTCCAGTAGTCCAGGGCTACTGAAGGCTAGGATGTGGGCCTCTGAGACACTCTCGGTGTCTGAGACACTCTAGGCTAGGCCAGATTCTGGGGAAGGTCATTAAGAAAAATTCACTTTTTAAAAAAAATATGATTTCTGCTTTAGTTTGCTTTCTATCACGATAAAACACTATGACTAAAAGCAACTTGGGGAGGAAATGGTGTATTTCAGCTTACATGTCCTGATCATAGTCCATCATTAAGAGAAGTCAGGGCGGGAACTCAAGGCAGGAACCTAGAGGCAGGAACTGAAGCAGAAGCCATGGAGGAACATCATTTACTGGCTTACACCTCACGGCTTGCTAAGCCTGCATTCTTATACAACACAAGACCATCTGCTCAGAGATGCTACCTCCCACAGTGGCCTGGGCTCTGTCACATTAGTCATCAGTCAAGAAAATGCCTTGAAATATTGTCTACAGGCTGGTCTGGTGGAGACATTTTCTCAGCTGTGGCTCCTCTTCCTAGATGACGCTCGCTCACGTCACATTAACAAGAAACAACCAGCGTAACTTCCAATATGAAAAGACAATAATCTAAGAAATAGTCAGACAACTACATAACTGCTTCAATTTTTTTTGTGTGTTTGCTTGTTTTGAGACAGGGTCTATCTCATGTAACTCAGGCTGCATTTGAACTTGCCACACAGCCAAACATGTTCTAAAACTCTTGATTCTCTTACCTAAGCTCCCAAAAGCTGAGAGAATTACAAGCGTGTGCTATCATGCCTGGGTACATTTTTCTTCTCTCTCTCTCTCTCTCTCTCTCTCTCTCTCTCTCTCTTTAAAAGTAAAACATATGGGTTAAAGTTGAATCCCTTTGTATATTTCTTATCCAACTCACCATTTAGCCCAGAACAGGTCTCAATCTTCAATTAGTTTTTAAATATCCCTGGGTGTGTGTTGTGAAATTTTATTTTAAGATAACTATTGATGGAAACTAATATGGGAGATCCTTGATATTCTCCTCCCAGCCTCCCCTAGTGTTAGCCTCCCACATTACCAAAGCAACCTCATTCAGACCCCAAATGCACAAATGGGTATTTGATTCTTTATCAATGCATGACACTGATTTCTGGAAGCACCACAATGTTTAAACAGGACAGTTTATCACACATCCCTTTCCAGTCACTGTCTACCCTCTCTCTAGCCACCAGTTGCCACCCCTCTGCCTCCCTCATTCTCTTCTTCTTTTGGTGCAGTGCTGGAGAGAAGTCCAGATCCTTGGATATGCTAAGCAAGTGCTTTCCCATTGAGCTATATCTCCAGCCCATGTCAGTCATGTCAAGCATGGCACATATGTGAAGTCACACAGGATGTTGTCGGTGGAGACTGGCTTTTTCACTTAGCATAAGGCCCTTGAGACCAGGCATCCCCTATATCTCATAGTGTGGGTAGACCATCCTGGTTTTGATTTACATTAGAACATACAGAACAGCTATTTCTGTTACATTAAAAAAATTGGCCAAACAGTGCTAGAGAGATGGCTTAGCCATATAGTTCCTGCCACACAAACATGAGGCCCTGAGTTCGGACTCCCGGTACCCACATGAAAACCTGGGAGTGGCTGTGTGTACTTGTCATCTCAGTGCTGGGAAGGGAGAGGTCTCTGGAGCTCTGGCAAGATAGCCAAGCAAAATCAGCGAGTCCAGCTTTGGGACGAGACTCTGTCTCAAATACTAAGGCAGAGCCAGGCATAGTAGTGCACACCTTTACCCAGCACTCAGAGGTAGAGGCAGGTTGATCTCCATAAGTTTGAAGCCAGCCTGGGCTATATGGTGAGACCCTGTCTTAATAATAATAAAAAAAGAAAGTGGAAAGTGATTGAGGAAGAGATCCAATATTGACCTCTGGCTGATACACACACACACACACACACACACACACACATACACACACATACACACTCATACCCACAACCCTACTCTTCCTGGCCTCCCCCACCCGAACAATGGCCTTTTCAAAAGATCTATTCCAGTGTCTGAGTGGGCATGCAGCTCTGTCTTGCTTGTTAAGAGTGTCCTATCAGGAGCTGAACTCTGGCTGCCACTCAGCTACTTCACAGTCCATTTGTGAGGCCGGTTTGTGTTTGCTCAGTGTGTTTCTTTTAAACTGCTCTTCAAATACCGCTCTACGAAAGTGCACAGTTGACTCATCCTCTCTCCCAGCTCTCTTCTCTCCTCCTCTCCACCTGCTCCTTTGATACACCCTTCAGCACCTGCTGGTCCTCTGGCAGCATCTCTTGTCCTGGAGGATTAGAAAAGCATGGGCTATCCCTGAAGGATCCCTTTCCCTTTGCTGGTGGGCTAAGTCCTTCTCTTCCTTAGGGACATCCTCAGATATCTCCTGGGTGGGTTCTTCTCCTGTCTTCTAATTCCCTCCAAGTTCCCAGGGCAATCGTGGAGCCAGCACATAGTAGGTGCTTATTTGCTCATGTCTCAAGGTAGACTAGTTGGCTGGGAAAGATGTAGGATAGTAGGTCAGTAATCAGTACAAGATGCTTGCACATGAGTAGTAGGGGTGGGGTTGGGACAAGCACAGAAATGGCTGCTGGGAGCACAACTCGGCAAGTGCCCACACTCCCTCCTGCACCCCGTCTTCCACAGCTAAAATTACTGTTAGCTACTTGGGTAGTGGGTCTTCTGGTAATGGCTGCTGGAGATAATCACAGGCCCGGAGAGGCTTTGAAGAGAAACAAACAGCAATGGTGATGCTTGTGTCCCCTCCCCCTCAGAAGTGGCTTTGCCTGGGTCCCAGACAAGTCTTGCAAAAGAGGGCTATCTAAATCTCCATCCTTACCTGCCTTAATATTGCCCAAGAGAGCATCTGGAGCAGGGAGGCAGATTCAATATGCCAGTTTGGGGGCTCTAGGGACCAGCTTAGCAGTTACAAGTACTTGTTATTCAATCATGATGCCAGAGCTTGGATTTCAGAGTCCATCCTGGGCATCTCACAAATGCCTATATACCAGCTCCAAGGGAGCTGACATCCTCTTTGGCTTCTGTAGGCACCTGCATACATATGTACATATACACTTACACAGACACATATTAAAGCCACTCACACAGGCACAATAAAACTTGATTATATACATAAAAAAATGTCAGCCTGTGCCAGTGGCCCAGGGCTGGGGCAAGCCTTCCATCATAAATGGGGCATGTCTCTGGCTAACTCTCTACTCTTGAAGCTCTGGCTGAGGACTGGAGAGCAGGTCAGACCTATATGGAGATGCAGACACTGACAGGCAGTGGTCCTAAGATCCATGATGCCAGGAAGAAAAGACTATTTCAAACACACCCACAGTCTCCTCATCTGTAGGATGGATGGAGGGATAGGAGCAGAGGAAAGAAACAGCCATTTCCACATCAGATGGTGGGATGGGACCGAATGGGAGGTTCCTCAACAGTTGATCTAGCACTCAGGACAGGCATGAGGCTCAGAATAGCTCTTGGCTCCTTCAACCTGAGACTCAGCATCGAGTGCCTTGTAGGACACCTACACCAGGTCATGGCGAAGCAGGGGCATCTTTGAGATCACTACCCCTTTTTTCTTGAGAAGATAAATTCTAAGAACTTCCCTTCGGCTCACTAAATAGAGCTATGTTGTACTTTTAAGAACTAATTTTGTAACTGCTTTCTGGTGATTTCAGAGTTTTATATGTTTTTCACAACAGCATTCCACCTCTCTGCTAATGAAAGAAAATGGCGACACCGGGCCCTTAAATAAAAATACCTCATTACTTATTTGCCCAAGAGATCTGAGCAGTCATGGCTGTCAGGCACCCTGCATTTTATTACCCTCTGTGAAATATTTTAATTTTCCTCTGAGAGGAGGATTTCAAACAATCCAGGGTTGCGAATGGCAGTGCTGCCTCCTCCGTAATTCAATTTGTTTCTCTGAACTTGAACTCTGAAATCGCCTACGTGCCCTCCCTCTTCCTGACTCTTTCCAGAGGTGTCCCCCCCCACCCCCACCCCCCGCCAGCCCCATGTTCCAGCTGCAGAAGGCGGCTCCTCTATGGGGCTCCTGTTTAGTGGCTGGGGCTGTGCTTGCTTAGAGGGAGGGGCCTCAGCTCCCCTCCCCATCTCCAAAGGAGGGGAAGAACTAAGCTGCTCTTTCTGCTCAGCTGCTAAAGCCAGGCCTGGAACTGCCACATGCATCCTGACTCCACCCCAGCGCTCCTCACCCTTACTTAGGTGTTAAGCCTTTGAGCAGCCATGGCCTGGGGCAATTGATACCTCTGCCTTTTGGTGCTGAGAAGTGAATACAGTGACATCAAAGCATGATGACTTGAAGAGTTATAAACAATACAGTTAGAAAAAAAAATTGGATTCAGGGCAGGTGAGATGGCTCAGTGGGTAAAGGTTCCTGCTGCCCAGACTGAAGGCCCAAGTTCAAGTCCCGGAAGCCACAGGGTTGGAGATATGAGCTGACTTCACAAAGCTGCCCTCTGACCTCCACAAGCGTGCCATGGCGTGTGTGGGCTTGTACTCACACACATCACACCCATACACCCACAAATATATAAAATTAGAACCAAATGCTCAGAATACATCACCTAACACCCATTATGATGCTACTACTGAATAACAAAGGCTACATAAACTACCAAATGTTTGCAAGAACATGGAGTGCCCAGAACACTTGTACATTGTTGGTAGGAATATAGGATGATACAGACAGAGCAAAACCCTGGAAGCCCCTGAAAACAATGTACAGAAGCTGTGTCAGACAATAATAAAGTGTGCTTATGGGTATCTTCTTAAAATAATGACCAACAGGGACTCGAAGAGACCTTAGTGCACTCACATTCATGGCAACTAAGCTGTGGAGCATCTGGTGGATGAATGGAGACACAAAGTGTGGTCTACACACACTATGAAATGGTTCGGAGTCTTAAAGAGGAAAGACCTTCTGACATCTGTTATCACATGGGCGACATTTAGGAAGAAAGAAGCCACACACAAATAGTCTGATCGTATCAACTCACAGAGATGGAGGGATGGGAAGGAGCTCAGGAAGGGGCATGGGAGGTTGGTACTAATGCAGCCAGAGGTTCATTTTTGAAGGATGACAGGAGTGTATATGGGTCACAGCCATAGGAATGCATATAATCCTACTAAAGATGTGTTTAAAGATGGTTGAAAAGGTCAAGATGACTAACTGGTCAGATTTCATGGTACATGTGTTTTATTAAAATGAAGGAGAACATCCAAGCAAACTTCCATTTTCTCCGCCACATGCATTTACCGCAATATATGGTCTCACAGCCCCAAAGCAAAGGCCCCACTGATCACAAACTGAAAACCAACCAAAATGACCTATCTCTTGTTTGAAGCTGATTTCTCTTGGACATCTGTAACAGACACAGGCTGATAAAATATGACGTGGTGATTGTCCACAGAACTGGCTTCCTGGGACTAACACCATCCTCAAGAAAAGACATTGGCAATGAAAGCCCCCCACATGCCTGGATTAGTTACCAGACATGGCCATTTCTCTCCAAGCTGACTCTGCTCACAGGTCCCTCAGGCTGCATCCTCATGGCTCCCAGGAGGTGGAGCTGCTGTTCCCATTTTACAGCAGTGTGTTCTGAAGCTCCAGGAGAGGTGGCATTGCTCAGAGGCAGCTGACCTGTCCCTGGGTTTGCACTCCCTGTTGGTGGCTCCAGTCTCCCTCTGGAGCACTGTAGGCCCTTCATAGTTCACTGAGAGTGACAGACAGGGGCTCGCATGATAGGCTCATCTCTGCCTCCAGCCCTGGGGACCAGCCAATGACAGACTATCCGGCTGATTGATAAGTCTTCTGTCTATATGGCCCGCTGCCAACAGGACCCCAGATGGAGTGAATTTTGGCAGACTTTGTCTTCCACAATTGTCACCCAAGGGCCTGACTTTCCCAAGAGTGTCTCAGAAACTAGGTTTCTGGAAAGGAGCAAGGTGATCAAGTCACCCAGTGAGCCACACTAGTGAGCCATGAGATCTTTCTGAGAGGCTAGAGAGCAGAAGGATGGGTGGATGTCCAGGACACAAGAGTCCCTGGGAAGCATAATCTTTGGGGACATTCCCAAACTCTCTATTCTCTGTGTTGACTGCTCAAATAGACTGAGATCTGCTGTGTGTATAGTGTGTGGTGTTTGGATGGCATATGTATGTGTGTATAGTATATGCAGTGGCTGGGAACTTATACAGGGTAATATATATGTTATATATTACAAGTGGGTAGCATGCAGGTATGCTATGAAGTGTGTGTGTTGTATGCTGTATGTGGTAGGTGATGGTGTGTGTATATATATACAGTACATTGTACCATGTGCTCTGTGTGCTAAGATGTGTAGTGTGAATGGCATGAGAGTATAGGGTATATGGAGTATATTCTATGTATGCTGTTCTTCAGGGTATGTTATATGGGGTTGTGTGAAAAGTGTGTTATGTATTGAATCTATTTGCTATATGTGTTATGCTGTAAGGTATGTGTGTGATGTATATTACATGTTGTGGTATCCTACATTACATGTAATGTGTAGCAACATGTAGTGTGTGTTGGCATGAGAGAGTGTGTGGTGAGAGGGTATGTGTTGGTGTGAGAATGAGAACTTATGTGAGGTATGTCCTGGTGTGAGGTGTGTACTGGTGTGAGAGTGTGCTCATGTGAGAATGTGTGCTTGTGTGAGGGTGTGTGCAGGTGTGAGGGTGTGTGCTGATGTGAGGGTGTGTGCTGGTGTGAGAGTGTGCTGGTGTGAGGGTGTGTGCTGGTGTGAGAGTGTG
>PVIH01031023.1:0-11375 GCA_004025045.1 Sigmodon hispidus | reverse complement strand
TTGCTTGTTTGTGTTTGATTTTTCAAGGAGACACAGAGTTTCTCTGCATAGTCCTGGCTGTCCTGGAATTCACTCTGTACACCAGACTGCCCTTGAACTCACAGAGATCTCTGAGTGCTGGGAATAAAGGCATGTACCACCACTGCCCATCTTTTTCAATTGTTCTGTTCCCGATCATATTTTTCTATTAAGCAGCAAGGAGAAACCAGATTACACTGGTTTATTTTTCTTTCTTTTTGTTTGCTTGTTACCTATTGGTTTTTAGGTAGGTTCTCATGCTGTAGTCCAAGCTGCCCTGGAACTAATTATGTAGCCAGAATTGCCTAAAACTCATGGCAATCTTCCTGTTTCAGCCTCTTTTTGGAGTGGTGGGATTACAGATATGAGCCACCCCCCACTCCCAATGATCTTCAGTACGCTTAGAAATTTCACCTAAAATTCCAAGTGCATCTAATGAGGTCCACTTTTCCTTTCTCATTGTGTTCTTACATAGCTGAAGGTTTAGAAATCCAATCTCTCTCTCTCTCTCTCTCTCTCTCTCTCTCTCTCTCTCTCTCTCTCTCTCTCTTTTTTTTTTTTTTTTTTTGGAGACAGGGTTTCTCTGTTTAATAGCTCTGGCTGGCCTCAAACTATTTCTGTAGACCAAGCTGGACTTGAACTCAGAGATCTACCTGCCTTTGCCTTCCAAGTACTGGGATCAAAGGTGTGCACTACCACTGGTGTCAGGCTTTCCTGATCTCTCCTTATTTAGCCACTAAATCCTATATCCACCTCCTAATATTGCTACTCTGAAATTTAAGTTTCAGTATAGTAATGGGCTGAGACTACAAAAATCAAGGCTTTTTAAAGCATGTACCTCAAAACTCTTCCTCTACCCATTATCCAATTACATAACTACTTCCATATCTTTAGATGTTATTTACGGTAGCATCCATCCTACTCAATATCAGTCTGTAGTAATGATATGCCATAGATCAAGAGGCTGTGGGATGGGAGTGTAGTTAGTCATTCAGATAACTGAGACTGGCCTGGAACTGATCTCTTGCCTCCATTTCTTAAGTACTGGGGTTACAGGTGTTGTGTCTGGCTTCCATGTGGTTAAGACAACAGGAATTTCTTGGGTCTGGTGGGGTAAGCTGATAAGCCAAGGCAAGAGAATCTCAAGTTCAAGAGCAGCTTTGGGAACTTGGTGAGTAAAAAAAGGAGTCAGGCATGAGAGGGCTGGGGACACAAATCCATGATAGAGTAATTAGCTAGTTTGTACAAGGCCCTCCATTTACAAACAAAAGCCATGTTTTCTCAGCTGTGAGGGCTGAAAGTCACATTTGATTGTCATGAGGCTGCTCTCCTTGGCTTGCAGATGGCTATGTCTCTGTGCTTTCAGAGGGTGTCCCCTGTGTAAGCCATGTCTATGTCCTAATTGCTTCTTATCAGGCCACAGCCAGATTGTCATTAGAACTCAGCCTACCCGCCTCATTTTTACTTAATCATCTCTTTAAAGGCACTCCCTCCAAATATAGCCTATAAAGTTACAAGGAATTAGATCTTCAACATGAATTGTTTTGGATCTACATTACCCTGATTACTCATCCTATATATCCCCCAGCACTACTACACAGAGCCAAAGAAACACCCAATACTCACTGTAAAAATTCTCACTACGAAGTATAAAGATCCCCAATGTCTAGCCCTATAGACATCACTCACTCATAGACCTCATCACACCTCACGGGCCCCATCACTAACTATATAATTCATATCACTCCATTCACTTCACAGACCTGTCCCTGAATCATTCCTAGCCCCTAACACTCATTCCACAGACTCACCCATCATGAACCCTACAAAACTCTCACTCCATAGGCCTTCCCATTCACCTCACATATACCCTATCATAATTCACTCAGCTGCACCGTTATTCCCTAAGTCCCAATCTCTCACATCATAATATCCCACTAGTCACCCACCTTACAGGCCAGCACAGCACTGTCTGCAGATCCCTATAACTTTAAACAACTCTTGTCACCTGACAACACCTCATCAGTCACCTACAAATCTCTAACCACTCACTCTAAAAATTAACTGCAGGGCTGGAGAGATGGCTCAGTGGTTAAGAGCACTGACTGTTCTTCCAGAGGACCTGCGAGTCCCAGCATCCACATGGCAGCTAACAACTGTCTGTAATTCCAAGATCTGATGCCCTTACATAGTTATACATGCAGGCAAAACACCAATTCACATAAAATGAAAATAATTTTTTTAAAAAATTAACTACAGTTCCCTAGTCATTCATTATTTGCCCCATAGGCTCCATCATTAACCATGTTCCTGACCTCTCAACGCTCGTTATTATTCACTGCAAAGACTCTCCACTAATGAATTTAGCCATCACTACCCGACAAGTCCTCATCACTCAGCTTCCAGTCTCTTGATCACATCTCACACAGGCCTCATCGCTTGACACCACAGACCCTTGTTATGCCCTGTCTCTGTAAAGCAGGAGTTCAGTTCAAGTCTTGGTTCTATGCAGGCTTTCACTGGAAATTTTGGTGAAATTTCTTTTGGAATAAGTGCATTTCAAGAGGAAGCAAGCATGGCAGCAGCAAGGTTCCCACAAGCAGTCAAGAAGTGTCTGGCCAGCCAAATGTTAAGACCAAAGTCCTGCAAAATTTCACCTCAATTCATCTCATTTCCTATACTGTCACTCAGTCCCTTGCACTATTTACAGACATGCTGCTGACTTTGCTCCGCTCTGCCTCACACACTAGGCAGAGCCTCAAGTTCTGACTGCTGTACTACCTACTCTTTGGATTACTTTGCCTTCTGACCTTGAACTTGTTTGTCCACAGCCTTTAACACTAACACTCACTACTCAATGTTGAGTGATATGTAAATGGCTAGTATTAATAATGTCTACCTCATTGAGTTTTGAATACAGATAAAAATGAATTGATAAATAAAGTCTGTCTAGTACAAACGTTTTGTATTTGTTGAGTAGAAGAATGAATAAGCAGATGAAAAAGAAAGTTCTCCTCATAATAATAGCAAGGATCTCTTTTCTTTAATCTCCTTATATCTTTCTGTCTAAGCTCTCTACATACCCAAGAAGAGACATCTTACCCAGTCAAAAGGGTGTATGTACCAATGCCTTCAATGCTAATGGGTTGGTCATTCACACTAACATAACTGAAATGAGAAGCAGACTGCCAAATTCTTTCCCAGCAGAAAAATCCAGTAGTAACCGGGTGGTGATGGTGCACACCTTTAGTCCCAGTGCTTGGGAGGCAGAAGCAGGCAGATCTCTGTGAGTGCAAGGCCAAGGCCAGCTTGTTCTACAGAGTGAGTTCAACATGGTAGAAGGAGAGACGAGACGTGGCTCCTGAAAGCTGGCCTCTGACTATCACACACGATAAAATGTAATAAAAGTTTCAACTGCACATGGTGGTAGTATACACTATTGAATGAATTCTAATTGATCTTATAATAAAAGCCCAGAGCCAGATATTAGGGGAAAGCTGAAAGATCAGAGAGAGAGAGAGAGGAACCAGGCACAGTCACTTTTCACCCAGCCAACTCCTCAGGCCAAAAGGGATAAATCCTGTCTCCAGGACTCTTCAGACTGACTGCCTCTGAGTCCTCAACTGAAAGGAAACGGTCAAACTCCATCTCCTCACACTTTATAAAGCTTTCTCTGCCCAGAAATAGCACTTCCTGGATCAAAGTTCCTAGTGCTAGGATTAAGGGCATGTGTCACCACTCTTGTCTGTGCCTGATGTTGTTCTCTGATCTTCAGACTGATGTAGGATGTCTTTCTGTAAACTGTGAATGTGCTTTATTGACATTGTTAATAAAGAGGCTGTTTGGGTCTTAAGGCAGCTTAGAGCCAGGCAGGAAATCCAAGCAGAGATAAAGGAGGAGGGGAGAGTCACACAGAGATGCTGCAGGCTGCCACCAAGGAAGCAACATCGACTTGGACACAGATAAAGCCACGAAGCCATATGACAATACACAAATTAATAAAAATGGGTTAAGTTGTAGGAGCTAGTTGGTAATGAGCCTGAGCCATAGGCCAAACAGTTTATAATTAATATAAGCCTCTGAATAAATATTTTATAAGCAGCTGTGGGACCACAGGTGGGAAAGATTCCTCTGGACCTCGGGCCCAGAAAGGTCAGAAACTTCTGACTACAGTGGCTGACTCTGTCCTCTGATCTTCAGGCAAACTTTATTAGATACACAATATATCAGTCATTACCACATACCTCTAATGTCAGCACTTAGAAGTAGAGACAGGATCTCTGTGAGTTCCAGACTAGTTTGGTCTACATGGAGAGTCTCAGGATAGCCAGGGCTACATAGGAAGAACCTATCACAATTTTTTTTCTCAAAAGAGTCTAATGCTAGGAGGTGGTGACATGCCTTTAATCCCAGAAGGCAAAGGCTGGTGGATCTGTGAGTTCGAGGCCAGCCTGGTCTACAAAGTGAGTTCTAGGACTTTCAGGCTATTCAACAAAACCCTGTCTTAAAAAATCCAAGGAAAGAAGTGCCTAAGATCTAACCTATATTTAATAGACACATTTCTGTAGTGATTACAGTGCTGTGTGTCTCCTGCATGCTATATATATGCATGCTAGACAATGAGGTAAAGCCCAGCCAGCCAGAGCTTGTAAAGGGCTGACTTCAACAAGTTGTAAGGATTAAATAAAACAATGACAATGTAGGGCCAGCAATTTTGAAATGGACTCTGAAAAATCATGACAGCCTGTGCTACACTGAAATGTTTCTAAAATAAAATTGAAACTTTAAAAAAATCTTTTGGAGAAAAGTAGGATGTCCAGAAAGAATAATGTCTGCTTTTGGTAAATTACATAATGGAAGTATAACAAGAGTTCCAAGTGTTTAATACTTTTAATATACAGTTCCTTGAAGTTTTTGCTTTTTGTTTTTTCAAGACAGGATTTCTCTATGTAGCCCTGGCAGTCCTGGAACTTGCTCTGTAGACCAGGCTGGTCTCGAACTCAGATTCTCCTGCCTCTGTTGTATTAAAGGTATGTCAGTTCCTCCAATTAAAGTGTAAATTATTAAGAGATTCTGGGCCAAGCAGTGGTGGTGCACATCTTCAGTCCCAGCACTGGGGAAGGAAAGGTAGGTTGATTTCTATGAGTTTGAGGCCAGCCTGGTCTACAGAGCGAATTCCAGGACAGTTAGGGCTGTTACATAGAGAAACCCTATCTCATAAAACAAAAGAAACAACAAAAAAAAAAATGATTCTAGAAGGTGGACAAGGGGAAAGGAGGTGGTTCACATCTGTAAGCCTTTGGAAGTCTGAGTTAAAACAAAACAAAATCCATGAAGTTCGAATTAATTAGCCCAGGAAAATTAGCGAGATTCTGTAAAAACAAACAGAAAAACTTAATATAAAAATCTGTGAAGATTTTTTTTAATTTTTTTTTTTATTTTTATTTTTATTTTTTTTTTTGCCCCTTCAGGGGTTCATTTGAAGAAAAGTATTTGAAACCGATGACATCATCTGTCACCCGAGGCACGTGGCAACTCCAAGCGGGTCCTGGAGCGTTGATGTCACCGCGTTGTGGCTTCCTCCCCGCCCTCTTCTTTTTCTTGAACCCCCTAGTCCGTTTAACACGCCTATTCAAGAATCCGGAAGTACACCGCCAAAACAACCGCTCCACGGGACCAAGACAGGCGGGACATAAGCATGCTTTTGCACACAGGCAGAAAAAAGCAAAATTCATGACTTTGGGGGGCGGGGTTCCTGGCAAGAGCACTCTAGGCGCATGCTCAGAGGCGACCTCAAGGCCAGGTGGGAGGGGCAGGGTCGTGGAGTACCCAGTGCGCCTGCGCTCTGGTGCAAGGTGGGGCCGCGGGCGCCCGAACTGAACGGGAGTCGTTAGGGTAAGGGGCAACTGTCGGTTGTCACGGGGACAGAGACGACGGTAGCAGCGGGATGGCAACAACCTCCGCAGCCTCGGACTTGGCATGCTCTACAGCGCCCCCGCCCGTAGGGGGTGCCCAGGCGGCAGCAGCGGCTGAGGAGGAGGAGCGAGAGGTGGTACGGGTCCGAGTCAAGGTGAGGCTGGTGGCTGGTCAGCCAGCCGGCCTGGGCACCCAATGGAGGAAAAGATGGTGGCTGTCATAGGATGGAGGGCAGGACCTGAAATTTGGGGCGTTACTTAGAGACGGGGGCGAGGTTTGAGAGCAGTGATTGGAGAATGAAGACATGGGTCTTGGGGACATATCCTTGGGTTGTAACTGGAAATAGAGGAGAAGGGGCCATTGGAGTGGAGGGATGGAGCCTACCGTTGGAGAGGTAGGTTGTAGGGTTAGAGGAGGGGCCTTGGGAGTCCAGAGGAATGGCGGAGGGCTGTTGCTGTCAGAAGGGGCAGTCCTAAAGTCAGTCAACATTTCCTAGAGTGCACGTTTGTGTTTGTCCTCACTCAGTGAGCCCACGTGCTTGTGGGAGGCGGGGGATAAAAACAGTTAAATGATATGTTTTGGATCTAGGGAGTTCCTTTACCTAAAGTCACGTAGGAAAATCCCCCAAAGAAGATTGAAGTCACAGAGACCTGAGTAAAAAGTTAGCTATGTGAGTTGTGAGCAGAGTTCTAGGTAGAAGAGGAAAGGCTAGGAGGTGGAGATGAGCTTGGTATGTTCCTGTAGGTTCCCAGACTGTTAGAGAAGGGAAACTGAGCACAAAGATGGTAGGACAGTCCGGAGAAGGGCAGGGGGACAGCCTGTGGTGCATACTGTGAGGGAGGAATTTGTTGCAATAATTCCAGCAAGCTCAGACTGGATTAGTGGCATTGCAGTGATGAAAACGGTCAAAAGATCACATCAGTGTAATAGCACTCTAAGGCAAAAATTTAGTGAGTGAACCAGATGAAGAAGCCTTCATTCCTGCCTGTCTATTTTGCAGAGAAGACATAAGGACTCTGAAATTCTAAGGACATATCTATTTTTTCTTTGCCCAGCAACTGCCTGTGCCTTTCCCACACAGAGAACAAACACCAGAGCCTCCAGTATGGCTGAGAGTACTCCTTCTCAATCTTGGTCCCTGCCACGTCTTTGACTGTGCTTTTGACTGCTCTGTTCTTCACCCACTCTTCTCAATGGTGATGTGGCCCCTCGTGGCCTTACCCCTTGTTTTCTTTCCTCAGAAATGTGAGAGCTTCTTGTCGCCTGAGTTCCGCTCTTTTGCTGTAGATCCTCAGATCACCTCACTGGACGTGCTGCAGCACATCCTTATCCGAGCCTTTGACTTGAATGGGTGAGTGGGAGGATGCAGTTCACCCATCTCAACAGCATCTGTCTGGCTTTTGTGGTTTGGTTTTGTTTATTTGTTCTTTTCAAATAATTTCATAATGGATATATGTATCTTGCTTGCAGAATTTGGGAAATGTCATAAGATAAACTAACAGAAGTACCTTGGGCTAGAGGATGTGTGTATTTAAAACTTTCAAGAATGTTTGCAAAATGGCTCTTCAAACAAGTTTTAGAAGTACAGCCTCAGAAACAACATAGAAAATGTTTTGCTGCATGTGGTAGTCCACACCTTTAGTCCTAGCACTCTAGAGGCAAAGACAGGCAGATCTCTGACAGTTCAAGGCCAGCCTACTCTATCTACATGATGAGTTCCAAGACAGCCAGAGAACATAGACTTTTTCTCAAAAAAATCAAAATAAAGTAAAAGGTTTGTTTCACCAAGCATGGTGATGCATACCTGTGATCTCAGTACTCTGGAGGCTGAGACAGGAGAGTCAAGACCAGTTGAGACATAATGAAGCTGTCTCAAAAAATAAGAAAGAAAATAATAAAATTGTTTTTTTCATGCCCTCACAAACAGTGGTTACTATAAGACATTGCAAAATTTGTCAATCTGATAGCTGAGAGCCGATACATCTTAAGGACAGATGTGATGGTTATTTTGTTCTGGTAGGTTATTCTGGAGGAATACATGACTGTAGTAACACTTTTAAAAAATTTATTTAACTTACATATTTTATGTGCATTGGTGTGAAGGTGTCAGATCCTCAGGAACTGGAGTTGCAGACAGTTGTGAGCTGCCATGTGGGTGCTGGGAATTGAACCTCAGTCCTCTGGAAGAGCAGCCAATGTTCTTAACCACTGTGCCATCTCTCTAGCCCTGTGGTAACAGATTTAAATAGTATGAAATTAAGCTAGTCATTGAAGTTCATGCTTTTAATCCCAGCAGTCAGGAAGCATAGTCAGGTAGATCTCAGTGAGTTTGAGGCCAGCCTGGTCTACAAATCAAGTTCCAGGACAGCCAGGGCTGTTACACAGAGAAAACCCTGTCTCAAAACACCAAAAAAGAAAAAAAAGTATGAAATAGATGGATATGTAGGATGATCCTTGGTTTACAGTGATCATCATACAAAATACTTCTTTATATAGGATCACAAGTGTATCTGAAGAATAAATTTTAGCTGCTATTGTACATTTGTGCATTAATATTCTGTTGTGAAAAATAACAAACATACAGACTGCTTTTTTTTATGTAGTAAGAAGGCTGCTTTCCTCCCACTTCTATCCCTCAACTGCACTGTTGCCATCCCCAGAGGGGACCAACATTTTACCAGATGTAAGCAGGTGTGTATCTGGTTCTCTGTTTGTGTAACAAAGTGGATATAAATTACCTAACCTCAGGCTACCCATAATCCTTAGCATAGTTCCCAGCACATAGAAGGAAGTTGTTTTCAATACCTTTCACGTTACCTTCCTTGTTTTGTAAACTGTCCTGAAGCTGCTGGGGAACTGGGGATTCCAAGAGCTCCCTCATATTCTTTGTCCAGGAAGAAGAACTTTGGCATCAGCTACCTGGCTCGAGACCGGCTAGGACAGGAAGTTTTCCTCTCCCTCCTTTCTGATTGGGACCTCAGCACAGCTTTCGCCACTGCCTCCAAACCTTACCTACAGTTGCGTGTAGACATTCGGCCCTCGGAGGACAGTGAGTACCCAGTGCCTGAGGGGTACTGCTTTGAGATCCAGCTTTTCCCATAGACAGTTCTAGTCCACAGGGACTCATTTGTTTTGGTTTTTTTTTAATTATGTCTGAAGATCTGGGTTCAATCATCAGTAATGGCCCCAAAAGTTTGTTATAATAATGGTAGTTATATATTTTAAACTCAAATTCAAGGCTAACCTTAGCCACAAAAGCACCCCTGTCCCAAAACAAAACTACAAAATAATTCAAATTTTGGGTTTTGAATTTTCAAATTAGGAATATTCAACCTATATCATCACATTGGCAATTAATTTTAGTGTAGTAATGTTGTCAGGGCTATTAAAAGGAAAATACCCAGGCTCTTGGAGAAAGCCCATTTAAGTATGAAGGGGTAAAGTTCATGGTGTTTCCAAATAATTTTACAAAAATGTGTTTACATGCAGAAGGAGTAAGATAGATAAAGCAAGTGTGGTAGAAAACCTAATGGGTTCTGGATGAAGGCTGTAGCCATAGAGTGTGAAGTCTGCTCTTTTTTGCAATGCTAGACATGAAAGCCGGCTCTTGCTCATTCACATTAGGCAAACTGTCCCATGGACCTACACATAAGCTCCAGTGCATTCTGATAGAGTTTTGGTGATGGTAGTGAGGGTTTTTTCGTCTGTTTTTGTTTTTTACATACTGAATGTTTTGCTTGCATATGTCTGTGCACTACATGCATGCTTGGTACATAAGAAGGCCACGAGAAGGCATAGGATCCCCTGAACTGAAATTAGAACTGGTTGTGAGCCACCTTCTGTGTGATGAGACTCAAACCCCAGTCCTCTAGAAAAGCAGCCAGTTTTTTTTTTCTCCCAAGCTCTCTCTCCAGCACCACCCAGTGAATTCTGTTTTTAACATTATTATAGGTTTGAATTTGGCATTGGTTTTGGCATTTTTGGAAACAATTGTAGAATGTAGCCTGGAACTTGCCATTTAAACATGGCTAGCATGGAATTTACAGTGATCCTGCCATCTATGCTTCCCAAGTGTTGGA
Organism: Sigmodon hispidus; assembly: GCA_004025045.1. Taxonomy (NCBI): domain Eukaryota; kingdom Metazoa; phylum Chordata; class Mammalia; order Rodentia; family Cricetidae; genus Sigmodon; species Sigmodon hispidus. The sequence goes on along the minus strand of PVIH01031023.1, from coordinate 1,362 downwards.
ATTGACAGCACTCACTGTGCTTGGCTGTGTTATTGGTTTGTTTTGTGAGATTTAAGCTTTAGTACTGTTTCTTTTACATATGTGGGTGCCCTATGTTAGTGACATAAATGTTCAGGATTGAAATTTTATCTTGATGGATTTTTCCTGAGATGACTAATTAATGTCCATCCTGATCTCTTTTGACTGATTTTAGTTTTAACTCTATTTTGTTAGATATTAGAATGGCTATACTAGCTTGTTTCTTAGGTCCATTTGGTTGGAAAGTCTTTTTTCAACCCTTTACTCGGAGCCAGTGTCTGTCTTTGAAATTGAGGTGTGTTTCTTGTTTGTAGCAGAAGGGTAGATTTTGTTTTGTATCCATCGTGTTAGGGTGTGTCTTTTCATAGGTGAATTGAGTCCATTGCTATCAAGGGGTACTAATAACCAGTGATTTTTAATACCTGTTATTTTGGGGGGTAGGGTGTGTGTGTCCTCCTTATTTAGGTTTTTCTCCATGGGTGTATCTGGAAGATCTTTAGGTTGGAGTTTTCTCTCTAGTGTTTTCTATAGGGCCAGAGTGGATAGGTATTGTTTAAACCTGGTTTTGTCCTGAAATATCTTGTTTACTCCATCTCTGGTGATTGATAGTTTTGTTGGATAGAGTAGTCTGGCCTGGCAACCATGGTCTCTTAGTGTCTGTATAACATCTGAAAAGGACCTTCTTGCTTTCATTGTTTCCATTGAGTAGTCTGATGTTATTTTGATGGGTCTATCTTTATAGGTAAGTTGGCCTTTTTCCTTTGCAGTTCTTAGTATTTGTTCTGTAGGTTTAGTGACTTGATTATTATATAGCGAGCAGACTTTTTTATGGGTTTAGTTTATTTGGTATTCTGTAAGCTTCCTGTATCTTTATAGGCATTTCCTTCTTTAGGTTGAGGAAGTTTTCTTCTATGATTTTGTTGAATATATTTTCTGTGCCTTTGAGCTGGTATTCTCTTTCTTCTATTCCTATTATTCTTAGGTTTAGTTTTTTTAATATTTATTTGCTTGTTATGTATACAGTATACAGAAGAGAGCATCAGATCTCATTATAGATGGTTGTGAACCACCATGTGGTTGCTGGGAATTGAACTCAGGACCTCTGGAAGAACAGTCAGTGCTCATAACTTCTGAGCCATCTCTCCAGCCCTTAGGTGTGGTTTTTTCATGGTGTCCTATATTTCCTGGACGTTTTGTATTATGACTTTTTTGGTCTTAGTGTTTTCTTTGACTGTTGTATTTATTTACACTATTGAATCTTTCACTCCAGAGATTGTCTTTCCTCTCTGCATTCAGTTGGTTATGCTTGTGTCTGTAGTTCCAGTTCATTTGTTTAGATTTTCT
>PVIH01031022.1:0-11315 GCA_004025045.1 Sigmodon hispidus | reverse complement strand
CATACACACACACCACACACACACCACACACACATACACACACCACACACATACCACACACACACACCCACCACATACACACACACCACACACATACACACGCATATACACACACACATACACAAACACATACACACACCCGCTACATACACACACATATACACACACACATACACACACATACACAAACACATACACACATACACACACACCACACACACATACACACACCACACACATACCACACACACACCTACCACATACACACACACATACACACACGCCACACACATACACACACATATACACACACACATACATAAACACATACACACACCCACTACATACACACACATATACACACATACATACACACACATACACAAACACATACACACATACACACACACCACACACACATACACACACCACACACACACATACACATACACACACACACCTGCCACATACACACACACATACACACATATACACATATACACACAATATACACATACACACAGGCCAGAAAACGCATACATACACATGCATGCATATACACAGACATCACACACACCACACATACCACATATACACTCACATACATACATCACACACACAAACTTGCAAAACACACATACACACACACCACATACACATACACACATACACACACATATACACACACATATATACACACATACATATGCATACACAAATACACACACATATACCCATACACCACATACCACAAAACACATACATACACATGAATGCACATATACAGACATCACACACATCACATATACCACACATACACTCACACACACACATACATCACACACACATACATATACACACACACTCACACACCACACAAACTCACACATACACATCACACACATACATATCACACACACCCCACAAAAACACAAATTTGAAAACCATAATTATATTTGATATATGATGGGTTAATATTTATTAAGAGGAGAGAATGAACTTATAAATGTAAGAAGTGATTTTAGGAGAAACAGAATTTGGGGATGCTCAGTTTCCTCCTGGAGATTCAGGAACCAAAAGAGAGGGAGAATCTGGGTCCCGGGTCTTGAACGATTCTGGCCACGCCCCATCGGGGTGCAGATTCTTGAGGTCACAAGTGCTTTCTTGGGTAACATCTGAATCCCCACTACATCTTTTTTGTTCGTTAGTTTAATTAAGGTAGTTTTAATTTAAGTATAAGAGTATATGTTATAGAGATCAGCATAAGGTTGTGTCTGGGAGAGGGAAAGGCACGAATGTAAGCAAGGTTATACTATAACTAACAATAAATAGAAGGTATATTTTAATGTTTAGAATATTGGTATGAGGTAATGTATAGGGATTATTTTAAGGCTGTTTATTTTGAATAATAACAATTTAATATTTGAATTTTTGTTGAGGTATAAAATGATAGTAATTTTAATTATTTAGTCTTTAACATTATTAAGACTTGAGAGAGTAACCCAGTCTTGATGTTGGGATGAGGAAATTGGACTTGCCTGGAGTGGATGCTGAACTGAACTAAGCCACCTTAGGACCTTGGGACCTCCTGCCCTTGCTGAGGAGGAAATAAGGAGATGGAGAGAAGAGAGACTGACCGGGAGGGATCAGCAGGGGGAAGAGAGTTTGAACAAGGGGATACTTGGATAAAAACAGACTTTATTCAAAAATAAATTAAAAAAACCAAAAAACAAAAAAAGAGGAAAAAAATACTAGAGGGGAAATATATAATTTGAAGGTTGGAAGTATGAGAGAGTAATTTTTAAGATTTAGGAGAGGACAATGACAGTTAGTTATTTGGACAGTTTATTTATGACTTTTTTTGTGTAGTGGAAGTATTTATTTTTTTGGCTATTGGCCTAGGATAATTGTAGGCCTATTTTATATTTTAAATAATTGATAGAATTTTTTGTATTATTTAGGGGCAATTTGCAGTTTTTAATTAGGCAATTTTTTAAAGCATTTTTAAAGGTGTTTATGTTTGGGTTTGTTAATAAAATATTATTTATATAATGGTAAATGATAGATTGTGGGAATTGTTTGTGTATTACTTTTAGTGACTGTTGTATAAAATATTGGCATAGAGTGGGACTATTTAACATTTCTTGTGGAAGGACTCTATTGGTACTTTTTTATTGGGCATATATTGTTAAATGTGAGCATTGTGAATGTAAACTTTGTTTTGTTTTGTTCTTGTAAAGGTATGGTTAAAAAAAGTTTTTTAAATCAATAACTATAATAGGCCATCTTTTAGGTAGCAAAGAAGGCAGCGGTATATTAGACTATAAGGTGTCTATGGGTTGAATTATTTTATTAATTGTTTTTAATTTTGTCACTATTTTTTATTTTTTAGATCTTTTTGACCACAGATATAGAGGAATTTTATGGGATGGTTGGTTTTTTAATGTGTTGAGCTTGTAATTGTTTTTGTATCAGTTCTTTTCCAGCCAGCAGTTTCTCCTTTGTCATAGGTCATTCATTGCTGAACTTAAATAGGCTTTTTTGTTAACTATTTTAAAGGTAATGTTGTGAGTGTTTTTGTTGGGTCAGTAGTTTTTAAACTGTGTTGTTGTGTAACTTGAATGATTGCTGATTGTTTTGTACAGTCTTTTGAAATATTGTCTTTAGGGACATAATTGATATTTGAGCCCAGAAGAATCTTTAATCTGGGTATTTTATTGTGGTAGACGATCATGACCCCATAAATTCAGTGCTATGTTAGCTATGTATGGCATTAATCTTTTTAATGTCCTTCTGGTCCTATATATTCAAGGAGACTCAGGAACCAAAAGAGAGTGAGGGAGTCTGGGTCCCAGGTCTTGAATGAGTCTGGTCATGCCCCATCAGGATCCAAATTCTTGAGGTCACAGTGCTTCCTTGGGTAACATCTGAATCTCCACTACAATAATATACAAGTAAAACACCAGTAAAGTTTTAAAAAGTTCAAAGAAAGCAATGTGAGATAAAAGTTCTCCAAAAACATTCTTGAATTAATTATGTGTTGGCCATCTGCCTCTGGGTTTAGGGCCTGTCTTTAAATGTGGTTTGTAGGTCCACTGAGACTCCCTTGGAGGAGCTAATTTTCCTTTGTGGTAGATTGGCAGTTGGAGATAGGTAGTCTTGGTTAGGGTCCCATCCCAGCACTGGAACCATATCTGGTTTGGACTTGTACAGGCCCTGTGCATGCTGCCATGGTGTCTGTGAGTTCACATGTGTGTGTCAGTCCTGCTGTGCCTGGAAGACACTGCTTCCTTGGTGTCTTCTGTCCCTTCTGCCTCTCATAATCTTTCTGCCTCCTCTTCCACAGAGTTTTCTGGGCCCTGAAAGGAGAGACAACCCACTTAGGACTAAATGTCCAAAAGTCTCTCACTCTCTGCTTTGTCCAGCTGTGAGTCTCTGTATTTATTCCCATCTACTGCAAGAAGAAGCATCTCTGATAAAGGCTGAGTATAGCAGAATTTTATTAGGAGTCATGTTATCACATTCCTTTAGCAGAACAACAATATTTCTTTTTCTCCTGGGCCCATGGTTTATCTAGTCCCAGATTATTGGCTACCCAAGCAATGTCAGTCATGAATTTCATCTCATAGAGTGGCTCTTAAATCCAATCAGACAGTGGTTGGTTACTTCCATAGTATCTCTGCCACTATTACACCAGTATGTCATGTAGATAGATCAAAAGGTTCATACAGGGGTTAATATTTATTTTTATTCTCTGGTAAGTGTGCAGAGTACCTTTCAGTGCTATGCACACTAGTCAGTAGTGATGAAGGCTTTAATTAGGCACCAGCCTGACCCCTCAGTAAGTTACATAGGGGTTGTCTTCAGCAGTAGGGCTTTGGCATCAGATTGTGGAACACAACCAATAGCCTTGGTAATAGCCTGGGTTGTTTAGGGGTTCCTTTGGGGCCCCTTTTGATAACCATTCAATTAGATGTAACCCATTTCTTCCTCTGGATTTTACTTGGTAAGAGGAAACATCTATCTGGTGCTTTGTCTGCCCTGTTATGTAGTAATCCCATTAAGATTTCTTTCATGTATGTACATACTTTTTAAAAAGCACCTATGTAGTGGGATTATGTTGTTACACTGTAAGCAACTGTCCCATCTACTGGTATAATAAAATTGCTGATTGGCCAAAGGCAGACAGAAAGTATGAGCGGGGCTACCAGACTAAGAAAACTCTAGGAACATGAAGAGCAGAGCAGAAATGCCAGAGACATGCTAGGAGACGCAGAGGAAAGAAGTTAAAATGCTGCTGAGAAAAAAATACTGAGCCACAAGGCTGAACAAGATAAGAATCATGAGTTAAAGAGTAAAGAATTAGCAAGATATATGCCTGGCCTTAGGTCAATCAGCATAAAATTAATTTAAGTGCCTATGTGTTTCTGTAGGGCTGTGAGTAGGTTGGAATGTCGAGTCTAGGCCTAAAAGTCTGGACCAGAAACCTCATACAATACAACTATAGTAGGTTTCCATAGTTCTTCAAATGGCTCCTAGGGTTAGCTGTTGCCCCGCCCCCGTTCCCTTCCTCCTCCTGTAAACCCCCATTCCAGTATCTCTCCTGTTGCTCTCTAACTATAGATTCTATTTCCCCTTCCTTGGGAAAGTAGAATCTCCTCTAATTCTTTACTATATACCTAGCCTTTATGGTCATTCAAATGACTATCAAATGTTTAAAAGCTAGCATCCACAAACGAGGAGATATAGACCATATTTGACTTCTTGAGTCTGGGTTATGGCATACAGGATAATTTTTTTCTGGTTCCATTTATTTACCTGTAAACTTCATAATTTTTAAACAGCTGAATAATATTTGAATGTATTCCTGATCCATTCATCTGTTGATGGACATCTGGTTTCTTTTTCTTTTTCAATTTCTGGATATTATGAACAGACAACAGTGATGAACATGGATAAGAAAGTATTTCTGTAATAGAGTGTAGAGCTTGTGGTAGTTTGAATAAAAATAGCTCCCTAGGCCCATAGGAGTGTCACTATTAGGTGTGGCCTCCTTGGAGAAGGTGTGGCCTCCTTGAAGGGGGTGTGGCTTCCTTGGAGGGGGTGTGGCCTTGTTAGAGAGGGTATGGCCTCTTTGGAGAAGGTGTGACCTCCTTGGAGGAGGTGTGGCCTCCTTGGGGGGGTGTGGCCTTGTTAGAGAAGGTGTGACACTGAAAGCAGGCTTTTAGATCTTAGATGTTCAAGCCACACCCATTGTGGCCATCTCTTCCTGCTGCTCTTGAATCCAAATGTAGAATGCTCAGCTACCTCTTCATCTCTGCCTGCAGGCCACCATACCTTCCTACCAGGATGAAAATGGGACTAAGTCCCTGAACTGTAGCCCAGCCCCAGTTACATGTTTTTCTTTATAGAGTTGCTGTGGTCATAGTTTCTCTTCAGAGCAATAGAAACCCTAACGGAGACAGAAGTATAAACTAGGGATGGGATATTGTTGTGGAAGGCCACAACAATATGGTTTTGTTTGAAGAAATAAGATCTTTGGGACTATGGATTAGAAAAGCAGTTGAATGCAGTGCTACTTAATGGGCCAAATAAATAGCAGTGTGGAAGACAGTGGTGTTGAGGGTGATTTGATGAACTGTAGGGTCTGGTTCAAGAAGTTTCAGAGAAGAATATTTGTATGTGATCTAGAGATTATTCTGGTGATATTTTGCTTTCTGCCCATGTCCACAAAGTCTGCCTGAGGCTAAAATGAAGAGCCTTGGATTAACTTCATTGGAAATCTCAAAACAGCCTAGTATTGACTCTGTGGTATGGTTATTAGTGCTAACTCTTCTGAAGGGTTAATCTATTATAAAAATCTATAATGAGATCTATAATGAAAAGGAGCATGCTGAGCAAGGAAAATACAAAATGCATAGTTCAAGAAGAAATGGGGCACCTGGAAGTGAAATGGAGCTAAATCCTGTGTTCAAAGAGATAAACAGGTTAAAGAAAAGCCTGATGTTAAATAGTAGTGACGTTAGGGTAAGACTCCACCCAGTTAAGCTTCTAACTTGTGAAAATGAATTAAAGAAAAGCATAGAGCCAGGTGTGGTGGTACATGCCTTAAGTCCCAGCATTCCTGGTCAGGGAAACCATTAAATACCAGAAAACTGGTGAAGATGTAATTGAATGAAGGGCTCAGTTCATATTCTGGCCCCTGCAAGCAGCAGAATTTGGTCATTTCAGCTACATTGTTCTGGCTTAAGAGTCAAAGGAGCCTGGATTGTCTTGAAGACGCTAATATGCTAGAGATGCCAGAGTTATAGACCTGCCAAGGAGAACTGCTAACAAGGAATGGAATCAGCCCACGAGAAAGAAGTGTGCTGTAGACAAAGCTCAAAGGAGCTGGAGATCTGAGGAATGTTACTGACATCAGACACAGAGATGCAGAGTTTGGAGTTTGCCCAGCTGGTTTTCGGTCTTGCTTTCCTCATTATGCTCCCTTTCCACACTTTGTAATGGACATGTATATTTTGTGCCATTGTATATTGGAAGTATGTGATTTGCTTTTCATTCTGATTTTTATAGGGATTACAGTTGGGAGATTGCATGAATCTCAGAACAGACTTTGACCTTTGGAGTTTTAAACAAGCTTTGAGACTGTTATAGACTACAAGGACTTTTGAGTTGCACTAAATGCATTTTGTATTATGATATAGCTATAAATCTATGGGGGCTAGGGAGCAGGATGTGCTAGTCTGAATAAAAATGTCTCCCATAGGCCCATAGGGAGTGGCACTATTAGGAGGTGTGACCTTGCTGGAGGAAGTGTGTCAGTTGGGGCAGGCTTTGAGATCTCAGATGCCTCATGCCCAATATGGTAGACTCTTCCTGCTGCCTTTGGATCCAGATATAGAACTACTCTCACCTCCTTCTCCAGCACCATGTATGCCTACATGCATGCATCCATGCTTCACATCATAAAGACAATAGATTAAATTTCTGAATTGTAAGCCAGCCCCCAATTAAATGTTTTCCTTTCTAAGAGTTGCTGTGGTCATGGTGTCTCTAGACAGCAATAAAAACCCTAACTCAGGCAATGAACAAGGGTGGTATAGCTGGATGAGGTAGATCTGTGCCCAGCTTTCTAAGGAACTGCCCCACTGATTTCCATGGTGGTTCTACAAGTTCAAACTCTCACTAGCAGAGGATGAGTGTTCCCTGAATTCCTACATCTTCAGCATGAGCTTTACATGTTTTATTGATCTTGGTTATTCTGATGGATGTGAGATTAAATTCTGAGGTAGTTTTGATCTGCATTTTCATGATGGTAAAGATGTTGAACATTTTTAATTGCTTGTCAGTTACTTGTGTTTAATTTTTTGAGAATTCTGTTTAACTCTGTACCTCATTGTTAATTGGATTTTATTCTTTGAATAGTTTCTTGAGTTCTTTATATATTTTGGATATTAGTCTATTAGATGTAAAATTGATAAAAAAGAAATCTTTTCCCATTCCGTAGGCTGTTGACTATGTCCTTTGCCTTATAGAAGCTTCTCAGTTTCCTGAAGTCCAATTTATTAATTGTTGATCTTAGTGCCTGTGTTAATGGTGTCCTGCTCAGAAAGTCTTCTCCTGTGCCAGAGTTCAGGGCTATTCCCCCCTTTCTCTATCAGGTTCAGTGTATCTGATTTTGCATTGAGGTCCTTGATGCATTTGAAATTGAGTTTTATACAGGCTGATAAATATAAATCTATTTGCATTCTTCTACCTGCAGCGTAACCCCTGCGATTTGTCAAAGATACTTTATTTTTTCCAGTTTGTACTTTTTGCTTCTGTGTCAAAAGTCAAATTTCTATAGGTGTGTGGATTTGTATCTGGCTCTTCAATTCAATTCTATTGATCAATATGTCTGTTCTTATGCCAATACCATGAGGTTTATTTCTATAGCTATGTAGTATAACTTGAGGTCAGGATGAGAATACCTCTATCAAATCTTTTCTTATTCAGGTCTGTTTTAGCTATCCTGTTTTTTGTTGTTGTTTTTTTTTTTTTGTTTGTTTCCATATGAAGTTGAGAATTGTTCTTTCAAGTTCTGAGAAGAATTGTGTTGGAATTGTGATGGGGATTGCATTGAATCTGTAGATTGCTTTTGGTAGGATGACCCTTTTTGCCACGTTAATTCTACCATTACAGAAGCATGGGAGATCTTTTCATCTTCTGATATCTTCATTTTTTTTCTTTGAAGACTTGAAGTTTTTATCGTACAGATTTTTTATTTGCTTGGTTGGAGTTACAAGACATTTTATATTATTTGAAGCTATTCTGAAAGGTGTTGTTTCCATGATTATTTCTCAGTCCGTTTATCATTTGTATATAGGATGGATACTGATTTTTGTGTGGCAATTTTGTATCCTGCTATTTTGCTGAAAGTATTTATCAGCTAAACAATTTTCCTGGTGGGGTTTTATTGTCATTTATGAATACTATCATTTTATCTGCAAATAAAGAGACTTTGACTTCTTCCTTTTCTAATTGGACCCCTTGATCTCCTTCATTGTCTTATTTCTCGTTCTGTAGACCAGGCTGGCCTTAAAGTCACAGAGATCCACCTTCCTCTGACTCCTAAATGCTGGGATTAAAGACATATCTCAGCACACCCCACAAGCTGTCTCATGTCTCTAGCTAAGACATCAAGTATTGTACTGACTAGGTATGAAGAGAGTAGACAACCTTGTCTTGTTTCTTTTTTTTTTTCTTTTTTTTTTTTTTAGTGAAATTCTTTGAGTTTCTCTCCATTTAAGTTGGCTGTGGCCTTGGAGTAAATCACCTTTATTATTTTGAGGTATGTTCCTTATATCCCTAGTCTCTCCAGAACTTTTATCATGAAGGGATGTTGGATATTGTCAAAGGTTTTTTTCTGCATCTAATGAGATGATCACATAGTTTTTGTCTTTTAGTCTGTGTGGTGGATTATTTATCTATTTATGTATATTGAACCATCTTTTTCTTTTCTGGATGAAGCCTACTAGATTATGGCAGATAATCTTTTTGATATTTTCTTGGATTCTGTTTGAAAGTATTTTGTGAGTTTTTGCATCTATGCTGATAAGCAAAATTTCTTTGTAGTTTTCTCTTTCTTCGTTAGTTTTTTTTTTTTTTTTGATACAGTGTTCTTTTTGTTGTTTCTGTTTCTATTGATTTCAACCCTGCATTTGATTATTTCTTGCCATTCACTCCTTTTGGGTATTATTTCTTTTTTTTGTTGTTCTAGGTCTTTCAGGTGTATTACTAAGCTACTAGTATAACCTCTCTCTCTCTCTCTCTCTCTCTCTCTCTCTCTCTCTAAGCATTTGGTGCTCTGATCTTGCCTCTTAGAACTGCCTTCCTCATGCCTCAGTAGTAACTCACACCTTTAATCCAAACTCTAGTATTGTGATGCAGAGTTGAACCCAGAAGTGAAATAATTGGGTGGTGAAGATATTTAAGGCAAGTGTAGGCAGACATTCAGGCATTCTGTAGGACCAATCAACCAGCCAGAGGACCCGTGAAGACAGCACTCACCCTGTTCAGCCTGAGAAGTTGGCTGAGTAAGAACTGACTGTGGTCTGTTTCCTCTCTCTGGTATTTTAGGTATTCCCCATTATCTGGCTCTGGGTTTTCTTTTCTTTTCTTTTCTTTTTTTACATTATTTTTTATTTTCTATTAATTAATTACTATTAATATTCTAAAATATATGATTAAATATACTATTACAGCTAAGTGATGGCTAATATCTTTTTTAAAGGTAATTTTATTTAATGATATGATATAGTTGGAGCAATAAAAGCTCTATTTATAATACAAAAGGCTATGCAGCCTCGACTCTTTTTTTTTTTTTTGCTTGGGTGTTTGTTTTTAATCTTCTTTTATTTTTACACACTATCATTTTGATCACAGTCTTTCCCCTTCCCCACCTCCCACCCCACTCAACATATTTTCTCTAATAAAATGCCAATTAAAATAGACAATTAAAAAATTAATGATACAAAAAATACCAAAAGAAAAAATACACATGCTGAAACAAACAAACAAAAGCCCAAATCATGGTATCTGTTTTTGTGTTGTCCAACACCTCCTGGACCTGGGCCCTGCTCTGGAGAGTGGCTGATGTTTCCAGTAGTGTTCCCTAGAAGAACAATGATTTTTCCTTCCCCAACAGTTAGCAACTAAAGTCAGCTTCTTGCTTATGGGTGGGACTTTGTCTCCAATTCTCATTTTCAGTTCTCAGATTTTATCTTTTTTTTTAATTATAAATAAAGTCGCATTTTCCATCCGTGTATATCCTTGTTCAAGGTCCTTTACCCCTCCCATGCCCTCCAGTCACTCTCTCTTCTCCATATCTCCCCATCTCCTCCCTAGCAAGGGCAGGAGGTCCCAAAGTCTCAATATTGCTCAGTTCAGTGGTTGTGGTTTGCAGCTTGCATATGCTTTGTTTTTTGCTTTTTTGTTTAGAGTCCACTAATGAGTGAGTACATCTCCTTCTTATCTTTCTGGGTTTGTGATACCTCGCTCAGGAAGATATTCTAGAAATCCATCCATTTGCGTGCAAATTTTAAATAAAGAGTCTAACAGAGGTTATGATGCAAATGGATTTAATAGATATTTACAGAAGCTTCCACCCAAATGCAAAGGAATATACATATTTCTCAGCAACACATGGAACTTTCTCTAAAAGTGACCACATAATTGTTCACAAAGCAAATATGAATAGATACAAAAAATGGAAATAATCCCTTGTATCATGTTGGACCACCAGGGCCTAAAATTAGAGTTCAACAACATCAAAAATCACAGAAAGCCTTCCAACTCAAGGAAACTAAACATCACTCAGCTGTACCACCTCTGGGTCAAGGAAGAAATTAAGAAAGAAATCAAAGTCTTCCTAGAATTTAATGAAAATGAATCCACAACGTACCCAAACTTGTGGGACACAATGAAAGCAGTCTTAAGAGGAAAATTCATAGCACTAGTTGCTTATATGAAAAGCCTAGAGAAATCCTACACTAGAGACTAACAGCAAAACTGAAAGCCTTAGAAAAATTAGAAGCAAACTCACCTAGAAGGAGTAGATGGCAGGAAATAATCAAATTTAGAGCTGAAATCAATACAATTGAAACAAAAAGAACAATACAAAGAATCAATGAATCTAAGAGTTGGTTCTTTGAGAAAGTTAACAAGATAGATAAGCCCTTAGCCAAACTAATCAAAAAACAGAGAGAGAGTGTCCAAATCAACAAAATCAGAAATGAAAAGGGGGACATAACAACAGACCCCCAGGAAATACAGAG